>JAPYYZ010004646.1:0-12871 GCA_030522705.1 Eretmocerus eremicus
TAGAATATTGCTTCATGCTTTCACCACTAACAGTATACTGTATACAAATCTTCTGTGATGACAATGATTGAATGTCTTCAAAGTGACCGGTGGAGTGCTACTCATGATGAATAACAAGATCAATGGAGGCGTAATTTTTCTTGCAGAATTTAGCATGCAGGACGTTCCGCAGGACGTCCCGCTGACGTCCCGCATGACGTCCGGCGGGACGTGACCATTTTCAGCGGGGCTTCCACGTCCCCTGCGCCGTTCAGCCTCCTCCCAGCCTAGGTCGCTATCCATGGGCGGGCTGCCCACGGAACGAAACGAGAGTGGAGTGCCAGGCGTCGATGCATCCGACTTTGAGCTCCTGGCTCCCTGCTTTGGCACAGTGACCCTGTGCGGTCTAAGGGCCAGTCGCTTCGTTCTCTTTCTCTGGTTCTCTCCCCCAGTGGTGGGACTCGTGCAGCCTCTCTTGTTCTGGCTCCCTTGCCCGGGGTTCTGGGCGGGATGGACGAGCCTCGGCTGGGCTGAGAAGGCCACCGCCGCCACCGCTGCGGTTTTCTCGGCCACATTCTCCAGAGCTGGGCTGAGCTTGTCCTTAAGCTCCGCAGCCTTCTTCCTGGCCTCTTTCAGCCCCTTTCGTGAGATCTTTGCCCTCTTCAAAGGCTCCTTCGTTGTTTCTTTGGCAGTCGCATGTTCTTCTACATCCTTCGTGATGCCGTCGAGTGACTTGAGCATGTTTCCAAGGAGCTCCTCTTCTCTCTCCCGGGCTTCGCTGTACTTAGACCATCTCGCTTTGAGGTCAGCAGCTTCTACCTTGTTTAAACTTGGGGCACTAGACGGTGCACCGAGGCTTGGCTGCTGCGAGCCACTCACTCTCACTTGAACTTGGTTGTCGTCGTCGACGACATCCATAATCGTTATCGTGTCTTGCTCTGCACACGATATTGATGTTTGGGCGGGACACCCGAACGGTAGTTTCGTTCCGAAGCCTTTCGAATTCGCTATTGTTTCTGCCATTCCCCTCACTCCTGTGTAGATGTTTGTGTTGGTGGACACAACTCTCCGCCCTATCCAGCACCGGTCCTCTGTTCCTGAATCCTCCCCTTGCCGACTGAGCCTACAGTCCGGTGGCCTTGGTCGTGCCAACCTCCGCACCCTACAGCATGGTCCCCCCAGTCACCAACCGGCACTGACTATAGAAGCGGGATTTACGGTACCCCCCCCCCCTACCGTTGTGTGGGACAAGCCTCCACTCGTGGTTAGCAAGAGTTCGACCTCCCCCAACTACCGGCGGCCCAGGAACGAAAAAGTTTTGACGCGGTACCCTCCAAAGTGGGCTTGGATACGGCAATGAGATGATCCCCTTCCAGAGGCCATTATACCGGAAGCTCGAAAAGTGTGCAGTGTGTGTGGTGTGAGTGTGCTTAGCAGGGGCTCCATCCCCGAGTCATCCCCAAGTACGAGTCGCTGTAGGTTGGATACAGACCCCGGGAGGACAAGTTCCCTCGGGGCCCCCCCGTGTCGTTACCTCACTGGACTAGAATTGGCAGGCCACCACGCCTTACTTTGCGGTTATAACTCTCGGTGATTGTCAGCGGTAGAGGTACCCATTTCCGGGTCGCCGCGTCTCACCTTCCCTCTTCTGAAGTGGCCTTCGGAATACCGCGTTCCATGGAACCACTGCCGGTGTGAAGTGTTTCGTGAATTGGTTGGTGTGCTTCTTTGTGCAAAGCCCCCTCACCTCGTCAAAGTCATGCACACCCTAGACGGGGGAGGGGGTAGTTCTGGATCTATTTTTATGACGGACAGCCGAAGTTATGAGGCAACAACTGAAAAATTGAAGAAAATGCTTGATGAATTCAATCTCCCCATTCCAAAACACCATGGTCTTTCGAATTTAACAGTTTGAGAGAGTTGCCGCGAATACAGCTGTGTCAGTTCACGAAAATGTCATGCAAGAAATGAACTCTCTCCTCGGTGTACAGATAAACCCCCATCAATCGAATGATGATAGCTTATCACTAAATTCTGGCATCAATGATCTCAAAAGCAAATCCGAGTCAACAAGCTCTGTTCAAGGAGAGACTTCCATGCTAGCATTAATGCCATCTGAAATGGAGTATTTCGATAATTGAAGAATATTTAAAATGCTCAGTCTACATGATTCGGGAAGCAGAGGCTTTCAAGAAAGCTCACGATGAGTTTCGATCTGATACTTTTCCAGGAAAGCAACCTACATATTGATGATGAACTCTTCATATGTATTCTAGGTGTTCTGTTAGGGCCTCCGTAGAGAAAATCAGATTACATTCATTCTCAAATGATGGGAGATCCCAGTGTGGCCTTCTATGAAGATGACAGAAATAGTAGAATTTGTGCTGATTCCAATGATTATGAGAGAAATGAAAGACTTGTACGACATGTAGCTCAAGTCAGAGAGTCAGAAGTTTGAGACGATCCCTGGCTTCACTTCCTCTTTCAGTTGAGCCCTGTGGAGTGTGTACCGGAAGGAGATCCGGGCACACACAAAGTCTGCGTTTGCTCCCAACATCAAAATGAGAAGCTTGAGCAGCAAACTATCAGCTCATCAATATCTCACAAGGATATGATGGAGATATGTGTTCATCCAACTGATGGAGGATATTGTAAGTCCCACAACTGTGGAAAATGTCCTGGACTGAATGCCATACGCGAATATTTTCAAGGGCAAGAATTTTTCAGTAAGAAGAATAGAATAAGCTACATGTGCTGGAAATCTACGGATTTTGACCAGAGGGAGATATAGCTGGGGCGAAAGATGAAATAAAAGAAGAAGGAGAGTGAAAAGAAGAAAGAAGGGAAGTGAGAAGAAAACGAGAGTGAGAGTTCTTAGACCAGGGTGACGCTTGGAAAAGTTACAGGATGCGCTGATGTCTCCTTCAACGGCGTGATTGATGATCTATGGAAATTGACGGAACACCAACACGTGAAAGATTCACGAAGAATATTTCTTTACGATGAAGAAAAGAACTGCCTTGGCGCACTCTGCTGATCAACATGGATTTTGCAGAAAACTACAAATGCATCGCTCAAGATTCCGTGCAAGCATTCTACTTCAATAATTTCTAAGCAACTTTGCATCCAGTCGTAATTTATCCCAGAAGTAGTGAAGATGCGTAGTTGGGAGTGTCAAGTTTTTGTATTATGAGCGATCACATGGAGCACGATGCTTCAACTGTCCATCTGTTCCAAGAAAAGATGATGGACGAATTTGAAGAGATCATTCCCATGGGCTTGAGTCGTCCTTTTGGACTGATGGCGCTCCAAGTGAATTTAAGGACGAGTATGATCCCTATTCTTGGGATCTTCCCATTTTGATAGTCGATATTGTCGAATTGATGATTCTTTTGCCTTCCAGAAACTACTCCTGTGATCTCTGCAAGCACGAGAAAAACTCCGGTAAACGAGTGGATTCCCATGATTATTTTGCCTTGAGCTATGGCATGAGTGCCTGTGATGGTACCGGTGGCACAGTGGAAAGGAACGTTCGGAAGGCATCTTTGCAAATGCCAGCCGATCGACAGATACTCACTCCGAATAGAATGTATGACTACCTGAATGGAGATGAGAAAAGTATAAGGTAATTGATTTCAATCAATAACATAGGACCACAAAATTTTTTTGGCCGGATGAATGGACCAGACCAGGTACTCAATTGGTTTTCTGGGTCGCTGAATCCAAGTCCGGTCGCAAAATTGCTCCACCACGTCACAATCTCCCGTAAACATCAAAATAAGGCCCAATTTCGGGCGAAAGCGATAGTCAAATGGCTGCAATATATACACTCATATTAGGATCTCCAGCTTAATGTCTAGGATCTGCTGATGCAATATTCGGCAGTTTCTACTTAGTCTCATTACCGTAGAACCCAAGTTGGGGCCCAGAATTCGAGAGGGCCCATTTCATCATCACTCATCCAGGGTTCATCATGTTTGTTCGTGAATCGATCTGGTATCTGATGGGACCCATAGACGTACATTGTTGAATAGGGTCTGTACTTGATTCGACTCATTCGGGCCCATGATTGAGGGGCCCAGGATTCTGGAGGCATCCGTTCCTGAAGCGTATAGAGAAGAATAGCCGCCCGACGAATCAGGACATCTTCTGCTACCGTCTTTTCCGTTCGAGTGCTCTCTCCTCGTGACCAATCTTGTCATGATGGGAGTCGAATCAGATGGTTGAGGACAAGGCCCAACATGGTGGCATCCTATAAATCACCTCATGTGACGCAGGGGTGGGAAATATGGCGTAATCTTGGGCTTGGTCGGTGCATTTGAGTTTGGTACTAGTTGTACATTGGGTTTCGTGTATGTAATTTGACATCAGTGAGACTTACGTCAACATAACCTCAGAATATGCATTGGAATAAAGCTGATATCGGAACTTCCCGGAAATTCCCATCTCATACCAGTTATCTCTTGCTGTACATCCCATACGAGGTTCGAGTAGAGAACTTCTTCATCAGTCCTAGATCGTGCGGGTGTTGGAGCAACCAAGGGATTGAATGAGTGAGGAAGAACTGATTCAGCAGAGTGAGTGGGGGGTCGAGCAGAGTGTCTCACCAACAGTGAAAAGAAGTCAGTGGAAGGGTTCGTGAGTAAAGTCAGCGAGATAGTGAGTTAGGATGTGAGAGAATGAGTGAGTGAGTGAGTGAGTGAGTGGGTGGGTGAGTGGAACGATAGATGAATAAAAGAGTAAGTGAGTGAGTGATCCAGGAGGGATTCGAGTGAGCGGATTCACTAGTGATTGAGGGAGTCGATGAGCGAGCGAGCGAGTGAGTGAGTAGGTAAGTCAATGAGAGAGTAAGTGAGCAAACGAATGTGTGAAGGAATAGGTGAGCCAGATTGTAAGAGAGTGAGAGGTCGAATGAGGGAATTCACTGGTGATTGAGATAGTGAGTGAATGAGTGAGTGAGTAAGCGATTGAGTCTGTGAGTCAGAGTGTGAGTGAGAGAGCATGAGTGAGGAACTGAGTGAGAGTGTTTAAAGGATCAGATCAACAAATGAACCAGTGGCTGAGGGGGTGAATGAGTCACCAACCAACTAAGTGAGAGATGAGCGGGTCGATCATCGAGTAAGTAACTGGAGAAACGAGCTGATGCGAGTGAGTGAGTTACTGCGTGAGTTAGTGAGGAACGGAGGAGGAGTATCGCGAGTCGTAGCGGCTCGGGAGGAGAATGAGTGAGGGAGTGAATGGAAGACATTGAGGAGTCTCAGATGGTCAGAGGATCGAGTGGAAGGTTGTGTGAATGAGTGAGAGAATGGAGCTGAACTCATGTCAATCGACTGATAAAAATCTCCTGATTCATGACTCCATTGTTCATTCACACCACTCACCACTCTATCCCTATAATCTCTTCTTTCCTTTTTGGAACTAACTCTGAACCTGAACGCATTCTCACTAAATTGCTACTGAACACTCGTTTTTTCCATACCCGGCCCCCAGAAACGAGAATGTCCGTAGATACAAACTCGAAATTGACAAGAATCTGCTCCTGAAATCTCAACTTTTTCTTGGTTGTGAGGGGAATATCCTCTCTATCACTCTTGTAGGGATGTAGGAAGAATTCTCTATCATTCTGTGGCTATGTTTCCATACCTACATGACAGATTCCATGATATCTCAAAATCTCCAAGAGGCTACCGTTTGGGCAGATACGGACGTCCTTGCTTCCGGGGGCAGTATTCCCTTATCACTTCTATACTACCCCAAATTTTTTCACAGAATCATGCTATCTTTCCATTCCATGTGTCATTGACTAGCTTTTTACTTTTCACTCAACATCGGTCCTCTCTACCATCTCACCTCATCGAAATTCGTCATACATTACTCATTCGAACACTCACATATCTCCCCCAGTTTCATCTCAACTACCGAATCAGACTTGCTAATCAACTCACTTTCTCATCGGCCAGATGGCAATGGCTTACTCAGTTTCAAGACTCTTCGCCCATTTTTGCACTCCCTTCATTGCATGAAATACAGCAACGAACGATTTCTCTCATCATCTTCAGCCCATATCTCATGTGGCGGTGAATCCTAGAACACCCATCTCATCACTGGCAAGGGCAGACCAAGACCGATGGGTGACCAATCTCGACCAAAATTCTTTCACAGACTCCTACTACCTGCAGTATGAAGGACATAGAGTATCTCCATCCAATGAGTCTCCCGACCGAAGATGCAGCCAACGAAGGTAGTCTTGCTATTATATCTATAATTTTCCGAAACGGGCCCATATGAGCAGTGATGGAGACGTACGCTGTTTCTCCGGAAATGAAGCTCATTGGACGGAGGTACTTTGGGCTTCTCATATCTCTAGTGGTACGAGTCTGTAGAGAGATTCTGGTGAATATTGGTCACCCGGACGTCATGGTCTCCCCTTATGGATGAAGAAAAGCTGACTCCAGAATCTCTCTTGGACCGCCATCAGACTCATCTAAGACACGATCTCGCTTGGTGAGGGATCGTAGGAATATGAGAGAGCAATTTGAACGGTCTTTTTCCCTCGAACTGGGGTGGGTTTGAGCACATGTTTGATCGGAATGCGGAATGAATACACTCACCACCTCACCCACTTGCGTACCCATCCACTTGATCGCGATCTCGCTGGCCAATTCATTACCTCACTAGATCACTCTCTCACTCGTATCTCCACTCACAATCTCATTCGCTTCCTTATTTTACGCTGTCTCGGAATCCCTTGCTCGATAGCTATGTTAGTCATTCACTCACCTGATCACTTCGGGGAAGTATCCATGACCGGGCACAGAACCCTTGCTCCTCCAGTCACGCCATTTCTCACTCTTTAACTCATTCTCCCACTGTATAATTGTCGCTCACTCGCTAACTCACACACTCACTCATTCTCACTTACTCATACGCTTACTCACTCTCATCAACTCCGTGGCGGGATCACCCACTTACCTAGGACTCATCACTCATTCAGTCTCACTCCATCGCTCACTCAATCCCTTGAGAACTCCCTCGTCTATTCTTTCATCAACTCAGTCACTGAGCAATGCGCTCACTCACTCACTCACTCACTCACCTCTCTACTAGCCCCCTCATGTCCCCCAATCTTCCACCTCTTTCCACTCCTTCCCTTCTTCCATGACACAACAACTCACCCTCTCTTTTGCACAAGCGATCACCCTCGCTCACTCAATTGATCATCGACGGCTCACTCCCTCATTTAGCAAACCATTCACTCACTCACTAAACAATCAGCTATCCTGTTGGTTCGATATCTCACTCGCTCATTCACTCAATCACCCACTCGATCCTCTGCCCATCCAAGACTCCTCAATGTCTTCCATTCATTCACTCACTCATTCTCCTCCCAAGCCGCTACGACTCGCGATCCTCCTCCTCCGTTCCTCCCGAACTCGCGCAGTTACTCATTTACTTGCATCATTTCACTTCTCCAGTCTCTCACTTGACGATCGTCCTTTTTGCCTCATACATATACGAAACCTCATGTACAACTAGTACCAAACTGGGATGCACCTCCCAAGCCCAAGATCACGTCATATTTCCCACTCCTGCGTCACATGAGGTGTTTAATACGATTCCACCATGTTAGGCCCTATCCTCAATCATCTGATTCGACTCCCATCATGACATGATCGGTCATGAGGAGAGAGCACTCGAACGGAAAAGACGGTATTAGAAGATGTCCTGATTCATCGGGCGGCTATTTTCCTCTATATGCTTCAGCAACGGATGCCTCCAGAATCCTGGGCCCCTCAATCATGGGTCCGAATGAGTCAAATCAAGTTCAGACCCTATTCAACAATATACATCTATGGGTCCCATCAGATACCAGATTGATTCACGAACAAACATGATGAACCCTGGATGAGTGATGATGGAATGGGCCCTCTCGAATTTTGGACCCCAACTTGGGTTTCACGGTAATGGGACTCAATAGGAACTGCCGGAAGTTGCATCAGCAGATCCTAAACATTGAGCTGGAGATCTCAAAATGAGTGTATATATTGCAACCATTTGACTATCACTATCGCCCGATATTGGGCCTCATTTTGGTGTTCACGGGAGATTGTGACGTGATAGAGTAATTCTGCAACCGGATTCGAATTCAGCGACCCAAAGAACCTATAGTGTATCTGGTCTAGTCCATTTATCCGGCCAGGAAAAATGTGTAGTACTGTGTAATTTTTCTCGGCAAAAGGATGTTTACGGCCTCGCTTGGATCTCCTCAATAAATGCTGAATGTAATATCTCGTGTCTTCTCACAGAATTATATGGCGGCGTTGAATGGGTAGCACGACAGAATCAGCTGAGAGCCAGATTTTTATCGGCGAGAACTGTCACGAACACTTGAAAATTTCATTGGGTGAAACCAGTTGATCAAAAGAGCGCAGAGTTCGGGACAGTCTCGTCAACTCAATCGTAGGAAATGATCAAGTTTATTGAACCCTAAAAAGCTTCCCCAATTTGGTCTGTTCATTGAACCAATGATATGAGCATCATTCAAAACACTTGATTAGACTCGACATGAGTCGTGTATTGAAACCTCAGCGAGTAGAAATTCATTCCAATATTCGATGGTATATACAATCCTGCATCCAATCTAGTCGAACCCATCAACTATTCATGATATTTGACACATAGAATCTGATCAGATCATGGGAATACTACGAGATTCTTCTCATAAAATAACAGTATCAATCGCATAACGAACAATGACCAGAGGTTTCCGAGCTCTTGAACGTTCGAACACAGAACGAGGGAGTAGGTGCCCGACCTTCTGATACACGTTATATGAATAGGAATCTGTTGTTTCCTATCCAGACTGTCCCACTCTATATATTATACTTTTTATCTCCAAATCGTATTCGTATCATTTGTATATGGATCCAAAGAATGTATCTTTGCCTAACAAGCGGCAGCACAGGTAGAATTTGTATTTGAATTACATTCCAACCATGCAGAATGACCTAAATAACGACGATTTTTACGTCGATGATCCGTCCAGATGGAATCTGGCATTAAGCTCGCCACCGAGATTTTTTTGGGGGTTGATAGGATACATCTTACGGAACATTTTCCCACAAGTCTAAATCGAAGGGAAACGCATGAGGTGCCGCATAGGAATCCCCTATAAGGGCACGGCACGTGTTTTGGGTCGCATGCACGGAATCACCGGGAAAAAAAACCGATTCCTACGTTAATGAAACGCCCGTATCAAATCTGGCATTCATATCGCCATCGAGACTTTTTTCGAGGTTGATAGAAGACATCTTGAGGAACATCTTCTCACAGATGAGAGAAAGAAACGGTTTTGCAAATTGGTTTTCACGGAAGTGCTCAACTTCAAACGGCCCAAGCTTCAAACCGTTTTTAAAGCACTTTCTTATTCAGTAATCGAGGTCTACTGCGCATGCGCGTACATGTAGAGCCCTGCAAGTGATTTTCTTCAATAGCCAGAACCGTGCTCCGAACGCGTGCATCTTCGGTCAGATCGCATCAACGCGAGTTTTGTGTTGCGTATGACTGTGGAATGTTGCGAATGGGTGTATGAATCCTCCTCAGAATATATTGAAGTACGAGTCTATGCGCATGCGCATGCTTGTGAAGCTTTGTAAATGATTTCATTTGATAGTTGGTGGAATTTCCGTTGGAATGAGCCTAGCTGGAGTCATGTTGATGCGATCTGACCGAAGATGCATGCGTTTGGAGCTCGGAAGGATTGGCGAGTCATCCTAGAACTCCCGGGTTTGGTATTTTGGATTTCTTTCAATTCTTCAAACAGCTGTATCTCCGATTCTAGAGCATCAAATCGACTCCAGCCCGACTCATTCCAATGGTAATCGTATCAGCTATCGGATAAGATTATCTGATGAAAATCTCTACAAACACACCGATGCGCATGATATCATTCATCATAAGTAATACTTGTTGGCGGCATCATATTTAGCTGTAAGATGTGACGTTTCTGCGCATGCGCGTACTCAGAGGGGCTTGCAAACGGATTCAACTGACAGTTGATATGATGATCATTGGAATGAGCTAAGCTGGAGTCAATTTGATGCAGTCGAACCGGAGATATAGCTGTTTCAGAATTGGAGAAAGTTCCAGGTACCGAAGCCGTGGATTCTGGGATGGCTCGGTGATTATTCCGCAAACGTGTGCATCTTCGGTTCTATCTCATCAACCTGACTCTAACTAGGCTTATTCCAACGGTAATTGTATCAACTGTCAAATGAATTTGTCTGCAGAACTCTGCAAGCTTGTGTGTGCGCAGAAACATCACGTTCCACAGCTGAGAATGGAGTCGCTAATACTCAAAATTCGTCATAAATGAGTTCTATGCGCATGCGCGTACTCCAAAAGCCAGAACCGTGACCGTCAAAATGAGCCTAGCTGAAGTCAATTTGATACAGTAGAACCAGAGATACACGCGATTGGAGCTTGGGAGAGTCGTCGAGCCCTGCCAGGGCTCACGGATTTGGTACCTTGCATTTTTTCAATTTTTAAAACAGCTTTATCTCCGATTCTACTGCATAAAATTGACTTCGGCTTGGCTAATTTTGTTGGTGACGGTTCTGGCTATCGAAGAAAATTACTTGCGGGGCTCTACAAGTACGCGCTACAAGTACGCGCATGCGCAGTAGACCTCGATTACTGAATAAAAAAGTGCTTTGAAAACGGTTTTTGGGGTCTGGACCATTTTCCACAACGTGAAAAAATCGAAAAAATCATGAATCGATGCAAAGTCACTTGGCAAATACGTTAGGATAGGTTTCTATGGATACCCAAAGCGATCCTGAAGAGTTATGTCGATTTTAAGATTCTATAGATTTTTTTAGGGGTTGAACAGCCAGCTTCCGATATGTAGATATCTTTCTCTCAATTGCTATAGTTCCAAGAATATGCAAGAAAAATTTCAGAATGATTGGTTGAAATGCGCCAGAGAGCGAGCCAATGGAGAGGTAGATTTTTAGCGCTTTTTTAAGATGATTTTTGAGAAGCCGTACGGAGCGGGGGTGATATCTGGGCCTGATTTCTCTGCCTTTCCTCATATTTTGGGGTCAGAAACTGGGGAAAATTAGTCCGGAGATGATATCTGACAAGGGCCAATTCACCCCTCTTAACCGCTCAGACCCTTTTTCACGATTCCCCCTCTCTCTTGAAGTGGCTGGCATTTCGAGACACTTGAAAATATTCGAGTCTAGTCCTACTAGTTTCTTCCGTATTGAAATCCACTTCTGAACGTTCAAATCGGTGAAATCGGGTACGAGCTATGGCCATTGGGCGTTTCTTATTCGTCGAAAAATGACCGATTTGACCAGCTCGCCAAATTTTTCTGCCTCCATCAATCAAATTGAAAATTCTCAAAATTCGTTTTCAAAGTCTCTTGAACCTGGAAAGAGAGTTCGGATTTGTCAATCGGTCTTTCCTCGGAGATATGAATATCACAAATACCCGTTTCCCATCTCGTTTTTTAAGCCAATTCTCATGCAATAATCAGACTTCCCTGCGCATGCGCATATCTCAAAGACTCTTGCGAGCATGCCACTAATCAGCCAGTAAAATGATCGCTGGAATGAGCCCAGCTAGACTCGATTTGACGCAGTAGAACCAGAGATACAGGCGTTTCAAGATGAGAAACAATCCAAGGTACCAAATCCGTGAGCCCCGAATATGCCATCACGACTTTTTCAAGGTTTGAACATGTCTATCTTCGGTCCTCCTCCATCAATCGACATCCGGGAGAACGCGTTTTGGAGGAATCCAAGTCCGTCATCGATCGCAGTAGATTTCAAGGCTCCAAATCCACTTCAATGCTCAGAAAATTCTCGTTTGAAAAATGATTGTTCAACTGGTTGCTATTCTAGCTGATGGAATATGGGTTTTCTCCGCATCGACTTCGTTCTCTGGCCAACGAACGAAAGTGGGATCAATAGCTGGCTCGATTTTCTTCAGAATCCGAATTCCTGGATTTTGATCGGTGGAGTAGAACCGGAGATGAACATACTTGAGACTGGGAAGAGTCGCGAAGATGTTTTCGGGGCTCACGGACTGGTAACTTTGACCTTTTTTATCTTGAAACGGCTGTATCTTTGCTTCTCTAGCATCAAATTGAGTCGAATCCATCTCAGTTCAACGGTAATTTTACTGGCTATGGAGTAATACCCTTTTCAGAGTCTTCAAGATATGCGCTTGCAGGGAAGTCTGATTATTGCATGAGAATTAGCTTCAAAAACTGGATGAAAAATGAGTATTTGTGATATCCAAATCTTCGCGGAAAGAACGAGATACAATCACAAATCCTTTCTACAGGTTGGAAACACTGTGAGAAAGAAATTTGGAGATTTTTGAGTTGATTGGTGGAGGCAGGGAAATTGGTCAAGCTGGTCAAATCGGTCGTTTTTCGAAAAAAGTGGAACTTTAAACGACCATAGCTCGGACCCGGTTCGACCGATTTGGACGTTCGGAAGTGGAAAATGTAGGTATCCTAAAGACAACAGGACCCAGCTGAATCGAACTTGGAAATATTAAGTTGGCTCAAAATGCCAGCCATTCCAAGAGAGAAGGGAAATCGAGGAACATTCGGCTCACGTTTCCACGCGCCAGAAGAGCGCATTCGCATAAAGAGCTACGGACGAATCTTTTCTTAAAAGTTGACATAATGACGGGAGAATGCAACCTTGTAGATCTTCTTAAGATGTTTTTAGCCGACTTGGCGAATTCCCAGAGGGGATTTAAAGCGGCATTTTTAGGAATCCAAGAAATTCCCAGGGAGGCCCGAAATTTTTTTTAGGCTAATAATCTGGGAGAGTGCCACTTTTAGTACCTACTTTCATATGAAAAATCAACG
>JAPYYZ010004647.1:0-10374 GCA_030522705.1 Eretmocerus eremicus
TCGGTTCCACCTCTGAGGTAGACCGCGCGAGGTTTCGAATTACCCGCTTTGCGCCCTTACAAGGGCGTGACATATAATATTTGGACGAGTATATTAGTATTAAAAGAGTTACGAATTCAACGATTCCGCGACGCTCATTTTTCCTCACAGAAAAAGTAAATCGAAAAGGTAGCGTCGAAAAAATAATCGAACATAGCGCCCCAAACTAGATCTCGATCAAATTCACACAGTACTCATACCAAATACAGGCTTTCTACAGCAATGTATACGAGATACGATTCATAGCGGAGCACCGTTTGGCGGGAGATTCAAATACATACTTTTTGCGAGCGATTCTTGTGCGGCTGCGCGCAGCGAGTTACGACTTGGAGCGCGCTCGAGACTGGGACAAGGCAAACGAGGCATCCGCCTTGGCATCCACAGAAGACGATGCGCTGATGCACAGGAAAAATAAAAAAAGAATGCATGCGAGATACGCGATCCGTATGTAGTACGCGAGCTACAAGGTCGAAAATAATTTCAGCCTATGGTCTCGTGATTCACTTTTTTCTCTCCATACCTTTTCGCGAAGTTGTAGTGGGTGGCCGAGAGCATCGGCGCAGCTCGCAAAAACCTCGAGCCTTCTTTGAAATCGTATGGCTGATTATAATTTTCCTATTGCCTTGGATGCCCGATCGGTCCACATGCTACGTTCTTGTTGCAGCAGTACTGCGTCGCGACAAATCTACGAGAGGATAACGTGTGTTGTTGTTGTGACTGTAACCGGCTATCTCGACGGTCATCGTCAAATTCTTCAATGATCGTATCTATTTGAGAGAGAAACAATCCATTCATGTATCTAAGCCCTCGTAAATAGTGAGCAAAGAAGCAACGTTGTGAGGAAATGGGGGAAAATCATCAATCGGTATAACTTACTCGTTTGAAAATTGTTATGACTGATATCAATGAGACTTTTGATCGATAAAATTCCTCAAAACTCGAATTACTAGGTATTGAAGATGAGCAGCGGGACTTTTAGATTATTTTCGAAACGAGGCTCTGGTAATCGTGCTGAACTATTTCAGCGAAATGCGGTTTTTCACAAATTATTGATTGCAAAATCTCTAAAAATTATAGATTTTCCAGGTACTATTTGCGGCTTTGGCTTTTATTTGACGCCAGAACAATCAAAGAAAAAAAATTGTTGTTCTTTAAAAGGCCGACAAGAAGTGATCTACAAACAGGTTTACGAAACATTTCTCTAATTCCATGTTTAAAAAATCCATTCAGGCGGGAATCATCCTAGAAAAACTCATTTTCTCGGAATCACCTCCGTTGAAACGAATTCTAAAAGTCGACATCTTCTGCTAAAAGAAAGAGAAAGTACAGCGACTCAGATGTCGAAAAAAGTAAGAAAGCCCTGTACCTGCGTGACTACTTTCCAGAATATTATCGAAAATCTATAATCAATTTCCTTCTAATCCGAAAAGCATTGACAATTTCATCGTCGGAGATTATTTCAAAAAGCTCGGAAGCTCAAATTGGAAAAGGAATAGGATGGTCGACTGCATGCATTTGCCCTGAACTGATCTTGAATTTCATCAGAGGAGAGTTTGTGCAACGATGCACGGATTCCATTGTCCTTGGTTTTGCGAGCCGATGATGTAAGGAAAAATCGATCGAGAGCCGGTCGGACAGGAGGCGAAATCGGTCGGTAATGGTATAGGCGCGAGCGAGGGAGAGAGAGTGGCCGCCCATACGAAATGAAAGAGAGAGTGACCGCGAGGCGGGCGGGAGCGCGCGCGATATGGGGAAACCGCACAATGGGGGAAGCGTGGAGGAGACGCGAGCAGCGGCAGGGGAGCCAGCGAGCAACGGGGAAAGGAGGCGAGCAGGGAAGGGGCCAGCTTTCGTTTTCACCCGCAGCCTACTTGTTAATCTGGTGAGTCAATAGTTGTATAACACTGGAATTGCATTGCGCAACGCTCCGTAATCGTCGCCGATTTCCCTCTCGCGCGCGGCTCTCTCGACCTACTTGCCCACTAAACTAGACACACATTCTCGTATATCGCCAAGAGCCGCACGAGACGAGAGCGTCTCGTAATCGTTGCCCCGCTCGCGCTCGCATGGCCAGGCCGATCCTCTCCCACGAGCTTTTCGCTCGCGCAATCCCGAAAAAGACCATCCCGATCGACGCGCTATCGGACTTTCGGCCGCTTTTCAAAGATGGACACGAGGACGGAGCGAGTTGGGATGCGCGAGCAGCCTTGAGCCAAATCCTGCGAGAGGATGTCTCCTGCCGAGCGACCCAACGAATCTTGCTCCTCCCGCGAGTCTTCACTGCCAAGCCCCTTGGGTATTGGGGGGCTATCGGATTGTGGCGAGGCAAAACAGTGAAATAAGTCAATCGAATGGATCTTGATGCAACTCTGACCACAACGAAGCTCTTAATCCTCTATAGGCAATTCTGATTCAATTCTTGGGTAACTCCGTCACTGGCCTTTTGCAGGAAGATCCCTCGAACAAGTGCTTATAAGCTGCCACGAATATTCGAGGATTCGTCTCCATTCATCTTGTATTAAAGATCGATAATTTTATAAGGTTCCTATTTTAATGCTATACCCCTTGTAAGCACACAAAAAATCGTTTCAGTTTATATTTAAGGTTTTACGATGAGCTTTGAAAAGGCACGTTGAAAAATGTTCAGATACATCAAGTTAGAAGCTCCAAAATATTAGATGGGCCTTAACGGGTACATGTGCCTTGAGTTTCCATTCGAGTGCTCTGATGTACATTAGAATTCGCAATGTTCTACATAATTGAGCATCGAAGAGTCGAAGGAGAGGAAAGACATCAATCCTGATTTTACCTATACATCACATGTCTGACCAATTTCGGCATTATACTACTTGTCGCTTTAGATCGCTCTTAGGAGAGCGGAAAAAGCAATGCTTTGATTGAAAATTTCACTCGCCAATGTGTAGTGCCACAGCGATGCCATACATGTTGGCCGTCGGTGAAATGATTCTTTTTGGTCATTTTTGCAAAATAGTTACTAGAATAACTTCAAAGGTTACGAAATAAGCGTCTGGCGCTTGGAGCGGTGTACAGCGCGCAATGAGGCCGCGCGACGGACCGAGACCGTCGAAAAAAAAAAAGAAGAAGAAGAAAAGGAATCGTGAGGGAATCGGTTCGGAAACCTTGAGCTCAATACTCCGATCCGTTTCGGAGATATTGCGCACTCACGAACCGGTAACGAGCAACGGCGGCGGCGGCGTCGCGAATGTTTTTTCTCTCTTTAAACCGCGAGAAGAAGCAGCGGCGTGCTTGCAAAACAGCTCGGCAGGCTCTGAGAAAAGCATAGCCGACCAGCTACCACCGAAGATTATGTAAAAGAGAGAGTGAAAAATCGAGGATGTCGATAAAACACCATCGTGCAAAAAGTCCTGCCCAAATTCTAATCCATTGGCCAATTCATTGCTAGATATAGGCGACGATTCTCTAGCGGACCTTGCGTGTCAGCCATGCGATCTTTCGCAATACCAACCATGACATTCATTCTTTACATTCATATATTACGCAAGGCATCTACTTCTTTAAATGACTACTTAAATCCGTATATACAGATTCTCAATAATGTTCTGTTCTTTGACTAAAGTTGAAATAGAATATGAATCTAACAAACAAGTTGACGAATATAGAGGATTAATTGATGTACATTATTTGGTTAGCTATTTCGAATTACAGACAAAATACCTCAAAATAGTCGCGTTACGTTGTGTACAATTCGTTCAAATAGGTACATTTGTCACGGATTCTTTGATCACCGAGTTTGATGTACATTAGATTTGAATTCTCATTAATACCTCGAAGAAATCTTCTAGTTCTTAATGTCAAGATTAACGTCATTGCGCGATACATTTGGCTAATTTTATGATGTGAGTATAATGATCGAGTGCTCAGAGACTCAAATTTTCTAAATATACATATTTACATGATGATTGGAGAGTCAAAGAAGGTAAGGATTATTCTACTATTGCTGACGTCGGAGAAGGAAACCAAACATCAAAGACGATTCAAGGCTAGAAACTAAACTTCTACTGGTATATTTCTACAGCTGAATTATCTATTTCAGGTCAATTGGCACTTCCGCATGAGATACACTGAGAACAATTAATTAATGGTTCTCAATGGTTTGTGTAACAAGTTTACCCTTAAGAAGCCTTTCATTGTTAGACTCTGTAAATTTAATAATCAACAGCTGATAAAAAGTATTCCGGACTTAGATCAACGCATGGACATGCGAATCATTGATCTTGCTCATTTCACCTCACTCATACTCATAAAACAAAAATCTGCAATGAGTGACACAAAGGTACGAAATCTCATGTATCTGAGGACCTTACAGGATAGTAGGAGACAATGTCAAATCTAGAGACTAGCTCGGATCAAGCAAGTTGGACCACAGGGCACCCAATTACACAAAAGAGCTTCGCGCAGTTTCTCTGTAATAATTCGTTTACCTCAACTTTTCACATACACCTCAACATTTTTTACTGAAACTCAGACGGTCATGATCAAAAGATTCAATGACTCAATTAAAAAAAAACATACCAAGTGTGTTGATAAGTCCAAATCTTTTTAAAAATCTAAGGGTGCGTTCCAGAATGGAATTGTCCGTTATATCTGCAAGATTTTATTGCCTGACATCCCTAATTCAAAATCGACGATAATAATGATCGAGTTCTTATGAATAAATTACTACAACATAAGGGTGTGAAAAAGAGATGTTTTTACAAATCAAACAAGAACATTTACAAATCTCAAATAGAACGATGGGTCTACTAGGCATGCTTCTTACATTCCGCAACGAATCGTGATATTTTCATCGCACATTCATCGCTCTTGTATGTGCAGCATGGTTGATGAGAGTTGGGCACCTCGAAGCTCAAATAAGTCGAGGAGGATCATGGCTTGAATGATTCCTTCTATGCTAACTGCGATGGTGGTATAAAAACTAAAATAACATCCCGGTTATGTACGTTGATGGCAATGACTACATGGTTATTATCATCGTCATTGCTAATAAGAAGTATCAAGGTCTCATGAGATGTTATTTCCTGTGACCATGATACAGTGGCGCGTTGCTGTTTTCTGAAAGTTGACCTCATTCTTATCAAGTCGGTTGTGACAATCCTTATGTTTTCGTCAGAAGGTGACATTGGTAGAATCGCAAGTACATGAACAATATTGTTATACCTAACTGAATGAAATGATTACGTAGGTGGTATATTGTACACATTTTTTCATTGCCTTCTCAAAACGATTGTTAGATAGAGCTTTTCACGTGGAGGTAGTTCAAATATATGTGAGGAATGAAGAAGACGGCTTGGGATAGGTATCAACCTTCGGATATGATAGAATTTATGACTCGAGTTATTCCGGGTTTGCTAAGCGTCCGCATAATTCTTGAGCAGCGAGATACACGAAGGGCGCGAGTACTTTAGGTTTATAGGAACAGACCAAACTACCTTTAACGATCAAAGGACCCGTCAACATTTCTAGAGAGACTGCACTGAAATTCCCTGAAAAAAATATGGACTATCGCGCGGTTTGGGGTGCGATTGCACATTCCAGGCACGCCAATTATCGTGGCTTACAATGGAAAATAGCGCGATAATCTCGGGTAATGTCATTGCAGGAGGCCTGCGTAACTCGAGCTGTTGCGATGCGACGATACATCGGAGATTAATTTTATTCAACAAAAGAGCGAGCACGCCATGACATACTAACCAAGTGGTCGAGACCCACTTTGGATCGAGCTTGCTCGTGCCACACAACATAACACACCGGCCGACCTTCGCGGATATGGAATGGATAGGGTGATAGTGCGTGATGTATTTTGAGCGGCGCACCGAGCGCAAATACGCGCAGAGGCACATACACGCGCGCGCGCGCCCAAGCTCTCCTCGAGGTCGTCGTCGCGCCGATGTGCAGTAAAATGCACTGCGTGGCGCTCTATAAATGTGCCTCTTCCGAGTCTACCTTTTGCTGCGCTTTCGTTGGAGCGCCTATGCGAAGGGCGGCAGGAGATGCTGCAAAAATGGCTCGGCTATTCCAATGCTAGAGGAAGTCGAATGCGCGCCCAGACGAATGAAAACTCGCACATCCGGAGCACTGTTGGCGCGAGAACTCCAAGTACCTTGAGAAAGTTGTAACTCTATCAGATTCAAAGGCTTTTGTTCTAATATGGTTGATTTTGAGGAAAAAATATTGTCATTTTTTCGGATCAGACTGGATTTTGATTGCAAACAAACTTTTGCACAATCGTTCATATTGCTATCCGAAATGCAATCCAGATATTGCTGGTAACAATCAAATGCTGATATTTTTCAATTGATGAGGGGAAATTGGGGAAAACAGGGGGAAAACCACCGATGCGTTGTTCCAATCATAGTCCAGCTTGGAAGGGAAGTTGGAAAGTACAATGAATCAGTTCATGAATCAGTGTAAGCAAATCAGACTTCTGATACATATTACGTGTATTCGCTGTATAGTGAAGTTGGAGAAAGCGAAGGCTCGCTTGAGCTGGCTGTACAAACGAGGGTTGGAATAAAATACACAAGCGTCGATCTCTCACATGGTTGAAGATTGGCGAGTGAGTGTATACTGAAAGCGACTTTCTCGCGACGGTTGCAAAGTTACGAAAGTTGGACCGCCCAAATAGCCGTTAGTTCGAGAGGAACTTTCTCGCTCAGTTTGCGTCTATTGGCAAATGATATGACGGAGGACAAAGTATTGGTACGCAGTGACTTCAGAAAGAATCATTAAAGTGGTTCTGCGATTTCAGAATTTCGTTCCCAAAATTCTTTAAAAACTTGGGACGAAAGACGAGATCTGGCCATCAAGTGAATATCCACAGTGTGCGTTGCATTCGCGAGATCGCATAGGCTACGCGGCTGCTTCATTTTCATCCTCAGTCACGAGATGAGCGACCTTCTGCATAATGATGTACATATCGAGAGTCAGGCTTTTCTTTAGTCATCTGTAAATACACCTTTTAGATGCGTTGGTACACGATCGGTTGACGCTTTGTGAAGAGGAACCACCTCGTGGCACAATGTCTAAATCACTACGATTTTTTCCAAATTATTCTCACACTTGAGGTAATCTGCTTCTGGCTCATCTCTGACACTATATAGTCAGATGACGATTTCAATTCCTCGATTTCATCATTGCTAATAGCCCTGTTGTTCGGGCCAACGATACTCGCTGCTGGCATAAGTGCGATGTTTTGGACACATCAACAGTTCATCAAATCGAATCAAAATGAGGATTGAGCTTCAAGTGCTCCAGGATTCTGAGTTACGCGACACGAGGTATCCTCGATCTCTCAAAATCCGTTTGAAAGAGCGAAAAATCGTCAGCTCTCCGCACCACCCCCTAAAAATCTGCGTCGCAAGGGAGGGCCTGGATCAAATCGCTTACGTCGAGCGTCGCGTCGGTGGCGCGGACAAGGCTGAGGCCGCGGGAGGCCAGCCACGCGCTCTCGTCTCGCCATGTGGCAGACCAGATGCACACACATATATATGGCGCGCGCCAAGTGCAAACTGCACCACGCGAGCCCGCGATAGAAGCATGGCATATCGATGTATAATAGGTGCACGCGCCGCGTGTATATAGAGGAAGAGAATACCCGCGCACGAGCGATGGCGACGGCGGCGGCGCAGAGCGGGAGGGAGGCTCTCTCGCGGAGGAGGGCTGAAACTGTGTCATTGTCAGTGGGTAATGGGGTCAGTGGGCCAGTGGGACGCGCGGCGCAGCCACTGTGCTGCGATGAGAGACAGCACTTTCGATTTCAGCGGCGCGAGCTGCCGCACCAGCTCGCGCCCCACGCGGCAATATCGCCCGCGCTTATCTCGCGCTCTCTCGCTCTCTCTCTCTCTCTCTTGACTCGAGAGAGAGTGAAAACGAGCGCGAGTCGAGGTCTCCGGCTCCACGTGCACTCTACGATGCGCAGCAGACGTAGTAAATCGCGAGCGGGGTGGCGTCGCCTCAGCCGCGAACGAAAGTGCGCGCGATGTGTCTTTTCGGGGGGTGGCCCACCCCGTCCAAGGCGTCGCTCGAGAGCAACAGGCCGACGCAGACCCTTCGGATGGGTTGACCATGGGGTGGAGCCGCGAGGACGCTGGGAAAGTCGACACTTGGTGACGCGCGGAGCGCGACGTTGTGAGCGATTGAGGAGGGGCGACATGGTGTGATGCCTACGGGCGAGGGGCGTTTGCTCGTGCCGATTTGGAAATCTGCAAATGCGGCACGAGTCGATATTCTGCGGAGCGATGACTGAATATGGGCCCTGACCCCATTTTTCGACTCTGCAACTTGAGAACAAGTCCCGGATTAATCGCGACTCGTCTCGCGGTGTTACATCGTCGAATATACGCTCGAGCGACAACTATCGTCATTCGTGAAATTACGTCGTTCTGAGTCATCCAGCCGATGGTGCAATCAGATCCGCACTGCGGCATACCTCTTTTCTGGGCCAAAATACAATTTATGGTCCAAGAGTCAGATAGTGTCGCATAAAGTGGACTGATTCGACTCTCGGGTACGATAACTTGTGCTGTTGCATTCTTTTCAGATTGATTCTATCGCAGTACCTCACGGGGAAGGAAGAGCTCTACCTAACCGACATTAATCATTTATTGATTTAAAACAAGACAAATCAATATTCCGAAAAAGTTACTCCAAGTCGCCCTGCGTATCGGTAGAATGAACCACTGTGTAAAATTTTAAAGCGATCCGCGGAAAGCTCTTGGAGGAATCTCAACTCTGGTTTGATTATAATATATTCGCGCTAGAGTTGGGACTACCCCAAAAGCTTGGCTCGGATTGCTTCAAAATTTTACCTAAAGGTGCATTCTGCCAATGCACAGTTTGGATTGGAGCTATTTTTTAAAAATATTGTTTTGTTTTATTTTAAATCAATTCATGATGAATGTGGGTAAGATAGAGTTTTGACATAACCTTACATTTCGTTGCTTACAGTTTGTGACACCTGTTTCACTGATCGAGTTAACATCTTTGTCCACTACAAACTCAAATAATTCATTCATTTCTTCCACAATAACTTCTTCATTTTTTTCCTATACCAAGATAGTCCAAAACTTTATGTGAAGATACTACGTTTTTACGTAGAAAAGGTTAAACATCAACTCAAGTGTATTAGTTGCGATCATATCAAAGCGAACTCAGACTATCAAAATGTATAGTCAAAATTTTGATAAAAACATTGAAATGAATGGTTTTTCCTTGGAAATGCTTATCGGGTCAAATAATACAAACACAAGGTCAATATGATTCAATTTTGCACGAAGAAATCGTGATACTTGAATTCGGAGACGGTCTCTATATAAAGATATTTCCATGTTTCCCGATTCCTATACTTGTCTCAAACCGTTTCATCGCGCGATTCTGAATCTGAAAATTTAAAAACGCATCATTCGTAATCGTTCCAAGACTTTTGGGGAATGGTCAAAGCATCGAGTTCGTGCTTTGGAAATGAAACCGCAGTGACAACATTTTTTTCAAACCCGGGCAAAGTTTGAATACAGCGCAAAGAGTGTTGGGCAGCGGGACAATTTGGCAAAGTACAGTGTAAAGAGCTCATTGTTGAAACAGTTGAATTCGTCAGTGCAGAGACGCGAAACTGAGGGAGAAACGAAGCCGCTCGCGTCGGAAAGTAGGACGCGTATTCAAAACCACAGACCGTGGTACCGTGGCGTCACACGTTTGGTCTCCATCTCGCTCGCTTTTGAGAGAGCCGGATCCCCGACCACTCGCCGCGATTGCTCAATCGCATTCATCATAACTGCGCCGGCACGAAAACCCAACCTACTCATTATCTGGTCCGCTCGCTTTTCGAAGGCACATCGAGACAGTCGGGCAGCCAAAATATTCGTTCTTACCAAGCCCCAATGATTAAATATCGTCCCCTCATTCATTTGCATTTTTCACAATCAACGGAATGTGGACGAAGGAAAACAATTTGCGGTCTAAACTGAGGTATATGTAACTCGATTACTCGTGCAAAGACATTACACCTTGTGAGAGCCGTTTTCTTTCGGTGTAGCATTCGTCTTCCTTGGCGAGAAATTTTGAGCTATCGACAAATTAAAAAATGAAATGAAATAGTGCAGCAGACTGTTCGGAAATTGGTGAACAACTTTTTCAGATCTACTATATGCCGAGAAGAAAAAAATTCAAGTTGGGATTGCAGCGAATAGTTCACCATCGTCAACATTTACTCTGTTGACTATCAAAATTTATATACGACTATTCCCATTGAAATAGAGTTGGGCGCTGACCTCAAGAAGAGTGATCGTCCCAACGATG
>JAPYYZ010004648.1:0-10372 GCA_030522705.1 Eretmocerus eremicus
TCTGCCGAGCTGGCGAGGGAAAGCGTCGGGAAACAAGTCGAAACCCGCAAGTTGACGCTCTCTGTCGGTTGAGTGTGTGTGCCTTCGTTGCATATGCCGTCAATTACTATTAAAAAAATTCAATTAATTTAATTGAAATGGTTATTATATCATTTAGTTTTGAAAATATTTTACTGTTCCTAATAAGTCTTATAAAATATAAGAATAAAATTATGAATCTTCTTATAATAATCAAAAGAGTTAGGTATAAAATCAATGACTATTTAAAATAACACTCATGAACTCTTCTAATTTATTTAGATGATAAAATTGTTTGATCAATTTCATATAAGATCAGACAGTGAAAATCCTTCGGATCACTGATCTTTTTCTCCGCAAATTATATGATTCTAGAGAAAAAATAAGTGGACACGTATTGTTTTTCTTTGGCCCATCAAGATTTTTCGAAAATTTGGCGTTTGAAAATGAGTAAAAGTTGAATCATTTCTATTCAATTCAATATATCCCTTTGAATTCTGTTGGATAGCGTCATCCGAGTGGCACTTCATCGGAAAAGTTCACTATTGCGTGGAAATAATCATGAAAAGCAGCAAAAAGTCGTTATTAATCAAAAAAAAAAAAATTCAATATCTCAGGATAATAAAGCGATATTGAGCTGAAATTTTTTTGTAGTCACATTGAATGAATTAATAGGGGATGTATGATACTGAGAATGGCGTAAAAACATGTTTTTCGAAAAAAGTCAACATTTATTCTATCGAAAAAGATTGCACAGGCTTCCCTGTTGAGATGAATCGTTGCGATGATGGTAAAAAACTATCCTCATCGTCGCAAAGAACCAGAGAGCTGTGATGAGAGATAAATAGAGCCGAACTTCCCACCAAAGCCATATTTTTGATGATCGAATGTAGGTACGGGTACCCAATTCTCTCGCAATGATAAGGGTTTACTCGTTCTTAACCCTTTTGTATACATCAACATATATCTACAGGCTCTGTTCAAACATTCTTCGAAGACCCCACTATCACTCGCAATCCAGATTTCCGTCCTAGCCATTTCGCTCTTTCTGGAGATTGTACATCGGTCAAAGCGAATTAGCCTGTCGCAGTCAACTAGCTATTCAACTCGTCACAATCCTTCTGCATTTCTTTTCCTCTCCTTCATGGAGAAACAACTTAAAAATCCAGTGCTTCCTCTATATCGGATGTGCCCCGGTTTCTTCAAAGTACACAAAAGAAGGATCCGCGAGATGGAAAAAAATGATACCTTTTCGAAATTAGAGACCTTGGCTCCGCTTTTCCAAGAGCTCTACTTCGCGCTATATGGGAGAAAAAGTATTTATTTTCAAAAATGATCGATGTCAGTGCTGAAATTGTTTGCTATCTTTGATTAACAAACTGTTGAAAAACAATATTTAATGACACCGCACGTGCACGGGTAGTTTTGTTCGAAGGACAGTTCGTGACACGAGCGAAGCGAGTGTTACAAGTCCTTCGAATCTAAAACTACCCCTCCGCACGCGGTTTCATAATATATTTTATAGCACGACTACCTAAAAATCATGTTCAAAAATGCAATTTTTGGGTCAGAGTGCTATAAATTGTATTTCATAATGATAAAATAGACATTTCCTCTCTTTTTAAAATCCCTCAGAATTTCTTGCACCTTTCTTACGCATGTTTCATTCGCTGCTCTTTGTATCTAGTTGATCACAAGAGAAATCAAGATTGAGACTTACTGGAAGAAATGATAAGAAACTACGAATTCCTCCGAGCTTAGACACAATCTCAGGTGATCCTATGAGTAGTTCTGTACCATTATCCCAAGGATTCATCTGAAAAGGAAAGCCTGTACAATATTTTTCGATAGAAATAATTACTTTTTTCGAAAAAAAAAAAATTTCACCCCAGTCGCCGTTTTATAGCGCCACCCGGATTAATTACATATTATTGTAATTCATCCAAACTAACTACAAAAAAATTTCAGCTCAATATCTCCATATTATTTTGAGATATATAATTTTCTCTATTTTTCACTAATAACGGCTTTTTGCCGCTATTCATGTATATTTCCACGGAATAGTGAACACTCCCGATAAATTCATCACCCTATGACGCTATCCAACAAGGTTCAAGGGAATATATTGAGTAGAACTCGTGATAATCACGAGGACGCGATATCAGCTATAAATTTGCCGGCAAGTGAGCATGAATTTTGTTTGAAAATCAAATGTTAATGCGTCTCTCCATGAACAGACGAAATGAAGGCTATGATTTATCCATTTGAATCTTCGAGGAAGAAAATTGATGAAATTAGCAAAGAGAATTATCACGCTCCTTGATTTAGATCAGCTGTGTTACTTTCATCAGTTCTCTCACTTGAAATTTACAACAAAATAAACCTTGTTCTAGTTCACCAATGACATTGATTCTTGACTAGAATCCTAACTCACTTGCTCGCGAGTCCGTTTCTGCCTCTCTCGTGGCGATAATCGCGAAAGCTGCTGAGAAAAGTTTGCTCAGCGCCGACATGGTGATACTCGAGGGAAGTGCCACAGAGGCACTAGATGAGTCCTCGCGTTGTGACGTGACGTGGGGGGGGGGGGGGGGCGTAATTTTTTGGGCGCATCTCCAAATATCCCTGCCATCGATCACCAATCCCATAATTTTATTCTGCAAGCATAAAAAGAGCACGCATGGCAAAGACGTATAGCCAATTCAGATGATGAGTCTGCACAGAAATAGACATTTGAATGTATAGCTACAATATGCTTCAGCGATACGCGCGATACGCACCGCAAGAATACGCGAGATATGCCCAAACGATGCGCGCACATTTTTTTGAACGACTTTTTACCTGCTCTAAGAATGATTTGTGACAAAGAGAAACGTTTTTCCGTGTGAATATGAAATCGGTGATTGATGAACTACAGTCCTGTACGGGGTAAGTGAGACGCATTGTAACGTTCTGTATGTGTATGTGTTCCAAAAGAACAATGTCGTGTAGAAAACAAGGGTCATGCGGAAAAGAGATATCATCGCGGACTGTCCAATATTGCTCCTCTTCAGTCTTGCTTCGTTCTCCACTGTCGTTTTTTAGCCACTCAGCCAAGCGATCAGATCGAATTATTCCAACAACGAAAGACTTCTTTTATAAACACAATCGCCCTACAATGTTGAATCTCATCTCGGGGGAAACATGCAAGAAATTTGTATAGAAATGGTCAAGAATGTAGTGTCATGGCTACGTCTGCACGACTCGTTCCCCACGATGCATTCTCAAAGGGTGTATTTCGCTAAATGACAAGTGCCCAGCCCAACGAGACATCACAAGACAATTAGCAAGTCAATATGAATTTTATGGAAACATGGATACTCAAGTTGCTCTGAGCAAAATTTGCATGACAAAAAGTAGGATATATAACGAGCTTTTACGCGAGGCCGCGCCCACCCGCTCGTGACGCGGTCGGCCGAGGAGACATCGCTGCACGCGACGTCAGCGGTCGCGTCGATGAAATCGGCGCCCGAACTGAGGCCCCGATACAACCCAACAGAGTTGCATGCGATGCTGGCCGCGCTCATGTGTCAACAGCCGTCTAAGATGGCGTTGAGACAAGAAGATCGAGGATGCCCAGGCCACGGATAAATAACGACAAGACATCGTGGTATGCACTGCAGACGCGATATTCTCTGGACGCAGCGATGAGCGAGCATATCGGGTGGGGGAGCGATATGCAGGAAAAAGGGAGAAGCGCATCGGGCGCCACCGCGGATTGGCCCGCTCCGGGGGGCGGGACCTCGGCTCTCGTCGCGTTTGCCAACTCTCATATTCCGGTGGAAGGGAGCTTGCAAAGCCGTGCACGTACATCTATGTATCTCGTGCATCTGTGCGGGAGGGGCACGCGGCGACGGAGGAATCGTGCGGCTGTTCGAGGAGTGGGCGCGGGGGAGAGAGAGGACGGGAGAAACGAGAAGCTGAAGGAAAGTGCGCAAAAATTCTCCGCCCGGGTCGAGATCGGGGAGAGCGAATCGTACTCGCCGCGGGAGATGTCAACGAGCGAGAAATGCGGAATTCCCGCTTTTGCTAATTACCCAGCGGGGTGAGCTTGCACTCGGTATTGTGCATGTGCCTCGTACTCCCTCGTGGTTTCCCTCTTTTTGCAATGATCCGCGGGTTATGCGATTCACGTTTTACAGCGGTCACTCAACCGCAGCTTCTACTTCCTGTCGAACAAGCCAGCGAATGTACGTCCATGTACGTCAGCTATTAAGATACTTTAGGAAGGTCTATGCGGCTTCATCTGCTTGGTGAACCCTACCGTCACGACCTCTGATCTGAACTAAGCACAGCAAAATAGCCATTCATCTTACAGTAATTACGGCTGAACCAAGCTCAACTCCACCACGACAAGAAAGTTCTGATGAAAGCTTTCATCTCAAATAATGATCTTATCTAATTTAGGTAAAGTAAAGAAGGTAAGAATTTTCTCAAGCTGTGAATAGTACATGTTGTGAGGACTAGAGAGCTCTTCACAAGAGCAATAAGGGTAAAAAGGGCAAAAAGGGGGCTTGCATTGAGTAATATCCAACTCTAAGATAACCAATCGACAGAACGTGCAAAAATAATCCAAAAATAATTTTTGCAAAATTTCAAGGAGATAGATTGAAGAGTGTGCCAAGTGAGGTTCCATTTGGAAATGAGTAAAACTGAAAATAAGGAGTAATGAAAAGTTGGTGAATCCATTATGGTTCAATATTAAGAGGGAGATTATATGTAAAATGCTGGAAGAAAGAGAAGATTGATCGAATTTTTCAGGGTGCAAGATAATTTTACACATCAACGAAATCTCGGGAACAGTTTGATATAAATTTGAAGAATGTTGGAAAAAAATTTCACTAAGAAGATTAGAAATACAGCTGAATTATGGAATAATGCGTAAACGATGTCAAAATAATAATTGATGCTACACTGCGGGCGTGATTGTGATTTTGCTTTCTCAAAGCGAAAGCCTTGTAATCGTCACAGCCCAAATCCCTCTTTCCCCATCACATTTATTTTCCCCCTGACCACGTACTTCTCTGAAATAATTCCTGAAATACATACCTATTTATCATCTACTTGACGAGACCTTTTCATTCGTTGTCTCTTTTTTTAACTAAATTTTTTCTAAAAATTACTACAATTGAATCTATTTCAGTGTATCTCCGTGTTGTATGTATGATATGCGATCACTTCTCTCACATTTCCTTGTCATCACATAACTTTCAGGATTTGATGTGCATCAACAAAATGTTGATGAGAACAAGGCCACGGAGCCAAATTGGTACTAAGTGATCTGATTCCGACGTGCCGAGTGGATTTCGGCACCATACCTTTGCCAGATCGATCAGTGTGAGCAGATAACGTAGGAGTATGTTTTATAAGTCACATTTCTCGCATTTATTATAATATTTGGCTCCGTGGTCCCGTTCTTGTCAACATTTTGTAGATTTACATCAAAGTTCGTGTGATTTATAATTCAGTGGAAGTCGAGATATTCCCGGCACGGATTTTGGGTTAGAAGAGCCGGAGGGGGGGGGGGTTGATTACGGTCAATCCTTATTATCCATTACTTTTTCATTTACAATTTTTTCAAGTATTATTATTTCAAAGTTGAAATTTCCATAAAATGAACCTTTTCTTTCTTATACTTCGCTAACTTCTTCAAATCTTCTTCAAAAAATTTATCTATATTCCTTTTCATATCCTCAGTGCTATTCACTATTCAACAAAAATTTTTTGTCCTCCACTTTTCCTCGAAAAGTTTAATATCACTTATACTATAAAATTACTGGAACTTCCATTATGTCTCACGCTGAATCTTCGATCTGACTTGAAATTTTTCTTTCAAACTTTACATATCAAAACTTCAAATATTGTAGAAAATCAATGAGATTTAATGATGTAATAATGATGATTTAAAAAAATTCTTAGAAAAAATTGAATATGAAAAACAAATTGTGTGAAAAATTTCCAAAAAAGATAAAAATGTATATGATATCGCTTAAAGAAAGCCTTCTACTAATCTCTTTTGGCAGCGTATTCCTACTCGACTGATGACATTGGGCTCAGCATTAGTTCTTACCATTACAACATTACAAAATATCAACTTCGTCCATTCACCCGACTTATAAGAGTGACCGAGGGATCAGGATATCGAATTATCAAAATGCCACGAAATGTGACACGATGGACATTCTCAACTCCCAAATTCCAGTTTCAAGAGAATCGACCATTTCGAGAATTAGATAGGTGGCACTGATTTCTTCGAAGGAAGTCGGTTTTTTATTAATTATTACGTACACATCCTGCAACAAGAAAATACTTTCACGGCAACTTCTTCAACGTCGAAGAGTTTTATTGACGAGATATTAGTATGAAGAATAAGTGTGGACAATTTCAGAGCGATCGGTGGAGTCGTTCCGGAATTATCGTCCTTGCAAACCGAGAAAATGTAGTTTCGAAAAAAACGTGTTAAAGTCAAATTGTAACAAAAATGAATGATTGGATAACTTACTGCCACTAATCCACTGTTTCGAGACCATACAAAAGTTTTTTTTCTTCTCGAAAAAGCTCGTTCTATTAAATAAATCATATCGTCGCGCTTTCCGAGCTTCTTTCGTTGTCAACAAGCTCACGTTGCTGAGTAATGCCGACGATTTCAGGCTGAATTTTCACAATGAGGCACCAGGGGGAGGGGAGGGGGGAGGGATTTTCTTTTCAATAGAACAATGTAGTAATAGTACAAAAAAATTTTTTGGATGTTTTTGGGCTCTCCCGTGTGCACTACGACCCAGAATGACCCACTTTTGACCTCTTTTGTCTTATCTTCAAAGATTCATGACTATAGAGCCGAAGTTGATTTTTTTGAACGTACTTGGGTGCATTCTTTTCGTGAGAATACGTACTTCTGAGAAAAAAAGTCAAGAGCAAATGTGTTGAGTTTAGTCGGTCATAAAGCACGATTAAGATAAGCAAATTTTAGCGATTTCCAGGTCATCTGCAAGAAGCTCTAGCTCCAGCTAGCTAAGAGATAATATTATCCGTTAAATTATATCAAATATACGGTGTATCTTTTTTTTTTTTATAGTCACAATTCATGGTCGATTTCATGCGAGAAAAAGTTCCCAATGAAAGCGCTCCACAAGGCTTCAGTCACAGATATGTGTATCCCGAATGCGAGAGCGCCGCGGTCAAAGTAAGAGCTGCACCAGCAACAACAACTCGAGCGGGTCATTAGTATTGTTGAACGATACACAACCGGAGTGCATCTCGGAGAGCGGAGCGATGAAATGTTGGACCATGGCTATTGAAGCCACTCGGTCATGACCAGAACGATCGACTGCGATGATGATGCATGTAGCCGATCTCTCGATCAATTAGTCATCCACGGTGGCGCGCTCACGATTTCGGCGGCCTTTCAAGTCGCTCCGCAACCATCTCGCAAGCGTATACCCGAGCCATACGCGTCTATTTTGCGCTCGCATCGATACGCATGGTCAGTGTATAGTACGAGGCGGGTATATCGAGCCAACCCGACAATGACAACACGCGCTGCGGGAGGCGTGACTCGCGGTCCGAAGCTGCATCGAAGAGCCCGGTCGGCCCGCGCTGCACGCATCGCAAAGCTGCGGCAGCGGGCACATCGAGTGCGCGAGGGCTGGCTGATAATAATATGAGCCGGAGCTGCAGACGAACGAGATTGGCTCGAGCAAGACAGTTTACGGTGCTGTCTCGGCGATAAAGAGGGCTGAAGCCTGAAGCTCGGTTGCACCCCTGTCAACGCACCCGACGCGCGATACCCCCGCGATTTATACATCGGCACGCGGCGATGTCCTCCATTTGCGCTCTTTGCTCCGCGCGCACACGTGCTCACTTCAACATCGCGGGCAATTTACGATCCTAGTAACTCCGCTGCTGTGTTATTACAGCGTGCCATGAAAGAAGCTCGTCCGGCAGCAGCTGAGCAAAATTCCGTTCGTGCAAGTGTAACAGCGTGCACAGGAGCGCGAAACGCGAGAGTTGATTCACGGCGTGTTGCAGGCCCCCGCAGCAGCGAGTTTAGCGCATGATAAAGAATCTCGTGTTGCGCGCGTATTATTCACTGCGAGCGAGGTACAACCGGCCAAGAGCCAGTATGCGTTTCGCATGGTATAGATATGCATTGCGTAATTGCCATGCGCTGAATTTACAAGTGTTCCGAACGGAGGTTCCGCGGATAAGTTACTTGGGCGCTGACGCGCGGCTGCCGCGGTTAACAGCAAAAACGCTGATTGGGAAAGCTCATTAGTTCATAACAGCGATTAAGCTACGATTTCCTCGCTGATTTCAAATTCACGCCACGCTCTGTGCGCCGGTGCATAATGATCTATCTTGACATCGGTTTTTAATTTAATCTATCCTCTATCAAAGCTTCTGCGACAGCGCTCGATAGCTAGTAGGTTATGATGACGGATAGGCAGAGAATTGCAGTACTTGGTCGAATTTCAATCGATAAGAGAGCCACGAAGGACGTGGTGACAGAGCTATGCGGAGAGAAGGGCAGACTCGCGATATGCAATCGCTTGCCGAAAATGAGGAGAAGATGGTAGCGGCCGGCGATAGAGCGTGAAGTTCGAGCTTGCAGCCCACGGAGATTCCGAGCACCCTGAAGTAGACGGATATAGAGAAGAACAGAGCCGATTGAGTCTATACTATGCGGCTGGTAACAGAGCTCGCAAGCTGCAGTTACGTCGTAACTCTCGCCATCTAACGTAAAATCTCATAGCCCTGTTTGCACCTCTTCATAGAATCACAAACATGCCCATCATCTCGTAGCCTCGCGAGGTTTCCAAGTGGAATCATAATCTAATTTTGTGCTCTTATGACTAATATTTGCTATTAGATATGTGAACTTGTATAGCCTGAGGTAACATATTATTTGTTTGCTAGACGCCTTACGCCTCGCCTTACACGCTACCTTTGATACTTAAACCGAAATTCAAGATCACAAATCTAGACTTTACTGGGTGACTTATACTTTTCTTCAGCCAAATTTATACGAGAAAAGTTGAGATGATCATGGAGCGTAATTCGGCTCGATGGAGAGTGTCACGAGTGAGTGCATGCAAGGTGGGTTGAGATCGATGCCAGCCGATCGAAGTTAGGCCAGCGGGACGAGAGTCGAGAGTCAATTAGAGCGCTCGATGGATGACTCCACGTGAATAAGAGAATGCATTGTGTGGAACAATATTGCATCGACAGCTCTTGCCACTTTTCACGTATATATGCGTAACAAATAAGAGCGTTCGTACGTGCATGCAAGCCCGTGCTGCAAGCAGGGTGGCGCGAGGTACCAGCGTTGGTGCCCACACTTACCTCACGGCTGAATGGTAGGCAGATCGAGCCATTGTGCCGCTGAAAAGTCAATCAACTGATGTGGAAACGGCGACGCAAAACTGCGAGATATCGAGAGCGAGGCACGCACGCCGCCGTTACAACAGTAGCACCCCGTGATGTCACTTGGCCCGTCGGCGCGATCGCGATGCTCTCTCGAGGGCCCTCCTCGTCGACTCGCGTCGCGAAACACGCGCAAGCCCTTGATTTTCGAGCATCCAGATGTTTGCCTCACTCGCGTGCGCACCTCGCTGCATTTAAGTACCTTGCACGCGCACAGAGTCCTCGTAAACCCAATCAAGCATGCCTTATATGCATGTAACCGACTTCCATGTGCTTAGTTTTGCAAACTCAAAAAGCTGAAGAAAGAGAATATGAGGAAAAACGTTGCCAACTAGACCATTTAGGCTCTCTGACATATTCGTCGAATGACTCATCTCGCGAAAGAGAGTGAGATATGATCTCGACTTTCATTCACACCTGAAGCATCCTCTGGCAATACAAGGCAAAGAGCCAAAGAAGATTCACAATTAGGGTAAAAAAGTATAAGTAAGATTTATGATTATGTCATCAAAAACAAGTGAGAATAATACTACAAAAGGGAGGACAAATGCCAAGATTAGCAAATGGGTTCTAATAAAGCAGGGGGAATAATGCATTTAATCTATATCTTGAATGAATCTATCACTAGAGAGATGAAGAAAGAAGAAGATACAGTTTTTATTTTATTTGCAAGTTATATTGAAGTCAGAGTGGCCGAAATGGTCGTTGGAGCGCAGGTTGTAATGCTCTAGTAGGAGTGGGAGTTATCCTAATGGTTATGGGAGAGGCAGCTGGAGTCGTAGTGGAGGTCAGACTGATGGTGTTGATAATGGTGAACGTGGTCGCACGTATTGGACGTAAGAGCAGATCCGCGTATTGATTCTGGGGGGGGGGCGGTTTTTATTCAGAGGGGGCA
>JAPYYZ010004649.1:0-10372 GCA_030522705.1 Eretmocerus eremicus
ACTACCGTTGTAAGCACTCCGTCCACTCACGCCGTGTTATCACGTTTTAATTGCGCAATTCATGATTCGTTCGGAATCAGATTGTCCGGACGTTTAGTACCGAGAGCTCTCTCACACGGTTCATTTTACCGTCAAAATTTGATTGAATTGAATACGTATTCATGAGTCACTACCGCCGTTGGTGACACAAACATATGCTGAGAATTCCCATCTCAATGCCCTCCGTAGCATTCCTGCACGCGCGGCGATCGTCGACCGTCAATTCGAATACCAAGAACACAACGCGCCCGACCGATGAGCCGAGCGGGCCCTCTCAACCCACCGACGGAACACGCTTGGTCCTGTCCGCGCGCGCGATCTTGAGCGCGCCCGCATCTGCTGCGGCGCCGCCATCTTGTGCTCCGGAAAACTCGTGGCGTCTCTTTTGCCCCGAGCTCTATTATTTTCGACATCGTGTACACCCGTCTTTGAATGCCGGACCGATCGCGAGTATTGTTGGCACCGAGAGCAGGCTAATCCACCGTACTCGATGACATCATCACAATTTGCGAGCTCAGCTCTCGGGCCGTGAGGGGCATTCCCTTTCCTGTATGCTCACGCGCCGCGAGAGCAGCTTCCGAGCTGACAAGCATAGCCGTTCCCGTCATGCGAGACATATACGCAGCACACTCGCACCAGCCTGCAAATCACCTCCGTAAACATGCCGGCCACATAAAAGCCGCACAACACTCGCGCACTCCACGGCTACTCACGTGCCTCGGGCTGACTCTCCGCTGACGTCGCATCCTACCACCTCGACGTGGCTCGTGCCTCCTCGTGTTCAGCGTGGCCGTCCTCCGCCTGCCGGCTGCAACGCGAACTGCTCCGAATCGCAGCTCCTCCGCGCTAAGCCGTCCGCCATTACGTGTATTTACACTCACTCGCGTGCGCGGTGCAAGCGTGCTGGCGCTCATAACCTGAAGGATCATTGAGGCAGCACAAATAACACACGCGAGATTAACGAGGAATGAGTGATTCATTCAGAGCTACCGTTCACAATACTCTAGTACACAATCTACCGTCAACCGTGAATTATTGATGCGAGCGTCCGATCCGATCGAGTGCTCTAACAGCAGTGAGCCGGAGCAGCAGCGCGCGCCGCGCTACCGCCGCCGCTGGCGCCCGAGTATCCTCAGAGGAGTGGGGAGATTCGCTATAATCCAACATTAATCAAATTACACCATAGCTTTCTAGCCTTCCCGCGTGTCTGTATGAGTCTGTTCATTGATGTCGTTTTTATTGTTCACCATAACTCCTAAACGGTCCAGCTAATGCTTTCAAAATTCTGAGAACTCACAGAAAATCATGGAATCGAAAACTGAGTCAATGTTGGGCCTTCCATATCGCATGTACTTTGATTCGATTTGTTGATCCCACGAGTATCGTCTTCCCAAGAATTTCCATGATAAAAGTGCGATTTTCCTTCCCCCTTAGCATTTGGAAGAAGAAGATGATAATGACATAGCTTGATACTCTGGATCGATTGGTTGATGCGGATCTTTCGTTCAAGCCCTTGATATCTTTTTCAATCAATGAATTCATATAGCTTCCCGAATTTTCCCTCAAATTTTTGTTGGAGCGAATTGTTGGGAAAGCCATAATTTGGAAATACATATAGAATTTGGGGCATATGAAAAGGGATGGAATATTGACTGAAGATACCAAGTCGAAAAAGCATCCTCCTGATCTCATTCAGCAGCTGACCTCAATCTCTTCATCGCATTAGAATGCATGCGAGGAGCCCAAAACCCCGATGAAAAATCTGAAAATCCACTTGCAGCTGGGTTCCCATCCAACAAAGTGAGAAAAATTACCTAGAGAAAATTTGAGGGGGTTCGAAAGATATATTGGGCGATTCATGATCTTTAGGTATTTTAGACCCTAAGGCCGCGTGGGAGAGAAATTTTGCGGTGGCCGTTTGATAGGGCCTTGGACCACCTTTTAGATGCCTGATGAAGGAATGGAATCGGTTGAGATGGTCGAAAGTTACGAGCAAAATACGAGAGTGCGGTTCCAACTTTGGATTTCCTGGCAAAATCGCTCACATGGGCTCCAATCCGAGGGAAACAATTTTCTTGACCTGAAAATTGTGAAGTTGGCGGTCTTCCAATACGTCTAACTCATCAAACAACTCCGGGAGGCAAAAAAAATGTCGGAAGAGAAGTGTACTGAATTGACGTGGACAGCCTCACTTGCAATCATCGGGGAGCATGGCATGTAGATATTCGTGAAGAGCAGAATGAAGGCTGCTACAATATCAAACTCCTAGACTGTATAAAGGAAGTCTTTGGGAAACTCCAAAAGTGACATGTTCGGTTGAGTATGGGAGGTTATTAAGATCGCCGTAGAAGTATGACAATAGAAGTATGGCAATTGGCTCCGTCTAACTTATTTTTCTGAACTCACGGGAAATCGAGCATTTATTGTGTATAAGATTGGTTGAGAACATTAATGTCTCCATCATTTTCGAGCAATTTGCTCCATCACCGGCACACTCGAACTCACAGGCGTTCCGATTTTTGTGTTCCTCTGGTCCATATTGACTATCTAGACTAGATTTCTCCCTCAGTAAAATGAGAGCTGCAAAACGTTGCGTGGCTCGCGGCTCAATCATAATGAACTTTAGAAATCGAAATATTCGTTTGTCCGAAAGGCTGGAGAAGGAAAGTGCTGGGTGGTGAAAACAACTTTTCGACCTTTGAATGAGCAGTCTATGAGGTTCCGAGGTGGGCAATCGCGTTGTCTAGCACAAGGAGATGTTCTGAAGCAAAATTCTTCCTAATTGAACATTTTCTCATCTCAGAAACAGAGGCCGAGTTGAACCAACCTATGAAAAGTCTCTCAGTCCTTCATGCGCTCTTGTTCGAGCGCCAGAGTACTCGATGATGGCTCTTGTGTACTCTTCTGAGTGGTCTTGGAATTTTGGCACGAGATATCAGTATAGGTTTGTATTCGAATGTACCAGCAGCATTGGTAGAGAATGAATGAATGTTCCGATCTTCAGAGACTTCGAAACCTGGAGCAAAGACTCATCCTTCTCAGGTTGAATCAATTTGGTCAGGCATTTTTCTCCATTCCAAACCTATCTTACGAGATGGAATTCTTGGTGATTGTGAATTTTATGCAGGTCTCAATTTTGCATCAATTGATACTCTAAAATCTACTTGTCTCATCAGAATTAGAGATTTGACCCAGAGCATATCATCATCCTAAGATTGATCGTTTGACTTCATTAGTAAATTCCTCGACAGCAGCGTGTTAGCCGATGTGCTCTCGTGGGAAGAGCTGAATTGCGCAGGAAGAATCTCTCTTGCAACCTGTCTAAGCAGCCCTTTCTTGCGAGGAATGTCTCGAATTACCATGCTTCGTATGAACAATATGTTTAAAGAATTCCATTTGCTCACGAATAGCAGTTCTTCTGAGGAGGATTCTCTTCTAAATGAGATCCCGAATCCGGGTTAAGACCATCGTTATCATCCGTTTGATATCCTCACTCCTGGCAATCTTGCAAGTCTTGGCATCAGTTCCCATATTTTGAGCATTTCCATGAATCGCATTCAACTTCGCATCAACCTGAAACCTTTTGGCTTCGGCGAACGTCTCCTCTCCAGATATTAGTGGAGTCAGTATCATCTAATCGTTCAATGGTCTCATCACTCTTCCATCAGTTCTCGCCATGGGAGCCTTACTTAGAGATTTGTATTGGTAACTCGAGATGAATTCTGCCAACCCAACCAAAAGTCCGAAATATTAACGAAGGCAACAATCTCAATATTGAACTTGGATGACTCGATTGCAGGATACTTTTCAGATTCCCACCAGCAAATGGATTCTGTTGGTCTTTTCTGCTGTGCGAGGGATTGAAACTGACCCAAACCTCTTTGCTCAGCAATGCAAGAAACGACAATGTTGAGTTGTCCGATTTCTGCGTGTGACATGTTGGAGGATCGACAAAAGTCTTAGCCCCTTGAATTATCCAAAATGGATATAGATTAGAGAAAGGTGCAAGGAAATGATACTAGTGAATAGATTAGAAAAAGATAGTATACTGTTTCGCCCCGATCAATATTGCCAGCAATTTCAATGTATCATCCTTCCAATAGCTCTCCATGACAGATCCCTCCGTCGTCATACTGACGAGCCCAGCAGAGTGATTGGGGCGAAACAGTATACCATCTTCCTCTAATCCATTTACTAGTATCCCTCCCTCATACCTCTCTCCAATCCATATCCGTTTTGGATAATTCACGGGGCTGACATTTTTGCCGATCCTCCAACATGTCACGTGCAGAAATCGGACAATCTAACATTGTCATTCCTTGCATTGTTAGACATAGAGATTCGGGTAAGTTCCAATTCGAGGTGGGCGTCGACTGCGGCACCTTTCGCGGATTTTGCAGTGAAGCTGGCACACCCCTGCCAGCTGATCGGTTCAAACCAGATCGCGCAACTCGGAATGTAAACAACCATACGATCCGTCGCAACTCATCCGTGAAATTCTATTTTTTAGTGTGATGAGTATAATTTCTATCCAAAATTCACTTCGTGAATGTCTTATTTGGTGGATGTTGGTGATTTGTACAAGTATTGGAGGGGGGGGGGGTATAATGATGAGCAACGGAGATCCATTGCAAGGGAAGAGGTATTCACGGCGAACCATATGATGTATGTGGGCATAACCTCCGAGAGTCCGAGGGAAATTGAGTTACTGTGCTTATGTCTCAAATCGATGGATTTGTTCGGTCCTCCCCTTGGAGTAAATATTGGCCTCAAAATCGTGCTCAATGACAAAAATGTGCCAACAAAGCTGATGTCATGTAAATGTGCTCACACGGCCGGCCAACGTGGCGTTTGTAAACATTGCATTGGTGCACTTATTCATCTGATTAGGTAGGTGAATCTGATTTCCCTGATGTAATCGTCTCTGCATTCTGCTTCTGCATGTATATCAGACGTATATCGATTTTCTTACTCTCATCTATCTATCCAAAAATATCAATCAACGTCTACAGGCATGAGCCAAGAGAAACGATTTGGAAGTGGCGACTTGCACGGATATAAAACAAAAATGGGAAAAACTGATTAGGGACGTTGAAGCCATGTACGAGATGAGCCCTCTGAAAACGCAATGCCACGGCAAACAGATGAATTGTGACAAAACCAAGCAACAAGTACAGCCATCCATACAGAAGATCTTCGAATCGATGATTCAGGGTAATTCAGTCAGCCATTGCTGCATATCAAAATTCAGTCGTTATTTTCATCTTATTCAGCGAATCTGATGACCAGCATATCAACGATATCGTTCTGAATGGAATCATCGTGATTTACTCTGTGGATGAACCTGATCCTATGGTTGCTAAGGGGTTGGAAGAATATGGAATTTTATCTTGCACGTCCTCTTCAGTGGAACGCCCGTCAAATTTCATAAAAGTTGATGACTACAGAAAAATTCTTAGCTTAGCGATTTCCAAGCCTCTATGCCATGATTATGGACTATTTTCTCAACGTATGACTGACGGCTTTAGTAAAATTGTATTATTCAGGGATATCTCCGATTCCGAAAAGGCTTTTCACAAGACAGAAGTTGAAGTCTCTCTTGATTCCTCAGTCGAAATCTCCATGAGAACACTTTGTCAGAGTGGAGAAGGTTGGATGAAAGAGAGAAATGTCCGAATGACCGGTAGTAGTGCGTGCAAATTCATGACGCCTCTGCACAATAAAAGAGAACCAGTCGTCAGCTGGAATGATTTAATCATTAGTCATTTGAATGATCAATTCGGAGGGAATGCTGATACAGCATATGGTATCAGAACTGAATCAAAAGCTCGAACTTGTTACATAGAACAAGCTGGTCATGTTGTAAAACAAGTAGGGTCATCCGTAAATCACAATGTACCATGGCTTTTGGTCAGTCTTGATGACATAGTAATGATCAGCCATACCATAGAAATCAAACGCCCATCTCCGGGCCAATCGAAGCCTATCGATGAAGTGATGCAGACCTCACCATATGCGGAAAGACTTGAAAATCATCAATATTCACTGAGGCAGAAGCACAAATATTATTGCCAAGCTCAGTTAGGGATGTTTGTATCCAACTTAGAGTGATGCGACTCCATTGTACATTTTTCTTCTGATGATTCTCGTGTCATGATAGAAGTCATTCTTGATAGAGATGTGAGTCTTTTTTACATGAGGGATCTGCAGTTAATGTATCTCTCTAGAATGTTGAGGCATCCCACTGCAGCTGATTCCTTAGATAATCTTGATTTCAATAACAAATACAAAAGAAACGCTTCGGGGGATGATACAAATGAGGAGGTACATTTCATTCATACAAATATAAATTTTTCGAGCTCTATTATGCGAGCAGTTATATGTGTTACACGGTCTGTGATCACGTCCGAATGATGTAAGCCTAGTGATAATGTGAAGCTCTAAGTCAAAAGACTGAGAAAGGTAATTATCGAAAGATGTATATGATAATCATGGCTGTCAACTGTATGTTTCACTATTCAATTTCAACATCGAGACTGTGTTTTGAAGTATTCGATAAGCATGTGTTCATGCTGCTGCTCATATATGAGTCACTCATGTTTCTAAAGTATGAGAGAGTTGCACTGTTTTATGATTGGATAAAATAATTCTATTCGCACTAGGGAGCAGCCTTGATTAATCTCACTTTACAATAAGTATACAATAATTTGTTCATGGGATGACTTCAAGATTTGTTTTCAGCCAGAAGAAGACTTTTCGAATTGACCGAGCCTGCAATTATCCCTCTCATATCATCAATATGAGGCAATGTCGTCAAAGTTATTTCATCTTTCAAAATTTTCCAGAGCTCCACCCGTTGAATGGCTCTTTCAACATGAATTCGAGCACTTGCTATTTCATTAGTTTAATTCACTGGTCAGTACTGAGTTGAATATTCTTTCCTAGTTTGGGTGGTATGATAAATTGGGTATGAGATTGTGAGCATTCCAATTCAATATCAGAACCTTTATCCACCATGATTGCATCTATAGTAGGATCAAGTCCATCGAGCAAACCTTTTTGATTGAAAATGATTTCTTCAGGAGTTCTACCACCACAAGCATCACTCACTGGGATAATTCTATAGTTGGGTGCCAAACCAATCATCATCTTGATGGTTTCACAACCTTTGTAATGAGAGGACCACCTCAACCTACATCTCAGACAATGAGGTTTTCCTACTGGAATTTCTGTGCAGTCAAGAACAATGCAAGTCTTTGGAAATTCGTTAAAACACTTTAGTGAGCTATCCAAGCACTGTTCTTTCGTTGGCCAAACAATACTAGCCGAAATTTGAACCATATGAGAGAAATTGCTTGAACAAGTTTTGCGACTCATTTTTCCGCACAGATTGCGATTTATTTTGCGAGCACAGATGAGCATCTAAAAGATAAGTTCAAGCAGAGCTCACATCAACACAAAACTATTCTTTTTTCAGAACAACTCACAATCTTCCTCCCCTGCTCATCAGTTCGACACATAGACACTGCATTACATGAACTTCTCAATAGTTTCCATGATATACCTGTAAACGCAATCAAATCTTCATCATTGTGTATCAATGATAAAAGTGTTATTCTCTGCCCTTTACACACACACACACACACACACACACACACACACACACTGTCCCAGCGCTACACCCTTCTCTTCCACAATATCCAATCTTATACTCCCAGCTTCACTCCTGATTTCCTGTAGCCCTTCCAATGCCTCCGCCTCACTCCCAACACTATTATCATCAACTTCATTTCTATTTTGACCAAAGTCCAGATGGTCATCACTTCTACTGTAATCATGGTCGATATTGACCATATCACTATCTCCAACATCCCCACCATCGGCACAACACTGACGATGGACATACTCTCTACTTTCAAATAAAGATCACCACTAGTACTCGGATGGACCTACTCAACACCACCACTGGTGCTCGGATGAACTTGCCCATGCTGCTCAACCGATTCTCCATCACCTTCATCAACCCCTGGAAAAGTATGAAATGTTTCCCTCATATATGTTTACAATCTATAATTGTATATTGCCAATGTTTCGTGGACTGTCAATTGACTTCATCAGGCTGACCTCAGTCAACCCCACTCTTTTCCATTTAATATTGCATCCCAACATTAAACGACTCATCGACAATATATTTCCATCCGGGGACGAGGAGTTATCCATGTAATATTGAAGAATGGTTAAATCCTCCCCAGAGGACTATGGTTTGAGGCTGGTTGAACAGATTCTGATAATTTCAATTTTGGAACTACTCTGCTCCTCAATGAATCAGAAACCGTCGATGAATCTCGGTGGTTTTCTCAGATGAACTCATCGAGAATTCTCTTTCCAGTCATGTGGTGAATACAGTGGATGCTCGAGCGAATCACACAATCGGCAGCCATGCTTACGTTTCCACTTCTCAGCTCACCGGATTAGATAGTAGATATCGCTTGACCCCTGTTAGCACGATAGATGTTCAAGTGTCAGGTTCTGATAGGACAGGTCATCCTCCGTCAGCCATGGATGAGAGTCTTAGTGCGCTTGGTGGGACAATGGATAGCACCATCTCAGAGAGGCATAGTCCAAACACCACTGCGGTAATAATTCCACGAACGTCTCAGAATTCGGACCAGTCTTTGTATCACGAATATGGGCATACCGTTCGCACACCACGGGGACATTCGGTTGCTCCATCAGTGTATGTCACAACTGCTGCCCCCAGTCAACAACAACCAATCTTGTCGTATCATCGATTCACACCTCGGTGAGTAAGTGAAGGTCTTGTCCAATACTCGAAACTTATTGACATTCACCTGGCTTTGTCCCGTATTCATCTCATAGCCATGCAGATTCGTTGACGAATGATAACCCCGCATAATATACGCAGGATACCATTTCACGATGATTCAGAGGGACGATTCTCACCGAAAACAAGACAAGATCGGTTGATTTCGTCAATTTATCACTCATTCAGTGCAACTTTTGGGACCCGTTTCATGCGGATTGTCTTGAGCTGGAACAAATATCTTTAAGGATGATCAACAAGTACGTAGGGGTGGGCCAAAGAATGAGAACTTTCGAGAATCGTTACGTCTGAGGTCGGAATCGCTATGTTTTTGCGAGTGAGTAGGGAAATTTCTCTGCTGGATGCCGAAAAATGAGTCCTTCAAGTGAAGCAAGAGCTTCGGAGTTCCATGAAAACTAGAGCAGAAACGCAATTCCAACGACTTTTGCAAAGAGCTACTGAGGCACGGAACTATGGGGTTAGAAGCAACGAGCAAGTATCTGTAGGGGTGGGGAATCTAATATTGTGTGGTCTTGATAATTCTAATATCATCATTCATGCATCTTGTATACATCGCAGAGCGGTTCATCAAGTATCAGCGGGTATGAGAGATCAACAACTTCTCGCCCTTATATCGGAATCTATCATTTTTTTCATCTGGGAGATACTTCCAGGACATCCGAGTTCTGAAATACTTATGCGTCTTACCTGCAGCGAGGTGCACCCGAAGTCAAGGTTGATCCCTCTCCCCATTTTTTGTCCCTCATACGTTCGCGTTCCCTTCCTCTTTCCCTTACCACCTTTCACAGGCACTTAATCACCATCAAAAAGTCCGACAAAATGATTGAAGAGTAAGAATAATGTTTCAATCATCTTGTTACGGCCAGAACCCACTCACGCGTCGATGAGATTTACTAATCCTGAAAGAATTGCAAATTTGCTGATAGTTGATGTACCGATTTGCTATGTGTACAAGATGCATAAGTAATCATATTATCATCAACAACACCACAAAATATCAGATGTTTCACCCTTACCGATACCTGCTCGTTGTTTGAGTCACCGAATTATCGACAACTCGAGAGGAATCTCACAAAACTATATCGATGACGCAGGTTTCACTCTGATTGGTATCCATCCACCGATTAAAACCTGTATTCCGAGTCTTGAAATGGCTTGCGAAAATGCATCCTCGCCAAGATCGGTCGCCTCTTACCATCCATCCGTACCGTAGGAAATCAAAAGCCCGTAACCTCAGAATGCGGCACATTCTGATGAAAATATTCCAAAATGGCACATACGATCCGCCTGCGACTAGGAGCATTGGACTCAGCGCATTTCAATCTATGTTCACCTTGAATTTAATAAAGATCCATCGAGAGTCAAGAATCATGAGTTTAGTGCGGGGCCCTTTTGCTTTCTCGTAGAGAAAGCATTGTAATCGTGTAGAAAATTTTCCACAAAATTTTTCTTGTTTTCTCAATTTACACCCTCTTATGATTCACGAAT
>JAPYYZ010004650.1:0-10371 GCA_030522705.1 Eretmocerus eremicus
ATAATTTTTGAGCATTTTCCACGCTTCCACTTCACGCCATTATCATATACATCCAGAAATCATCTCGAGGGACTTGGATCCACATTCTATAGGCCCAAACCTACTATCCACCATCTTGAGCGACTTCATGTGATCAAAATCTAGGGGACGTAACGCTGTGCCCATTCTCATTCTTTTTGGACCACTGTGCAGCGCTGAGGGAGTGAGACCCGTCAGTAGTGCACACACCCGCTACCTCCCGCGTTTTCCATCATTCGAATCTTTGACCATTGTACTCCGAAACTAAGGTAGACCGCCCTGTGAACACGTACACGATTCCATCCAGCCTAATGTTATTCTTTCCTGTACATATTTTTGACGCAATATATCCCCATCGAATGCATTCCTCTGATTAATTAGTGACCCGAACTCTACCTTCCTGATACCCCCGAAATCCCTCAGTTATAACGTACTAGCTCGATAATTCTGGAATTGAGTTCGCGAGGATGCCAAACATGGGCACAATGAGTGGCGTGATCGGGAAACTCCGCCGAAACGGTTACATAACCTCAAAATGCAATGAAATCATGGAGGAAGGGCGACAAAATGCTAGTGATTCTCTCAAATATCAACGTACTGGCTTGATAATCAGGTCGTCGGGTAGGCGATAGTCTCAGACATGAGCATAATGAGTATCGTGACCGGGAAGTTCCGCCGAGATGGTCACATGATCCAAAAATGTCATGAAACCATAAAAAAGAGGGCGATGAAATGCTCGTAATTCTTTCAATCATCAACTCGGCTTACTAGAAAGTAGAGGCAGCTCGTTGACAATATTCAAACACATGAGAACCATGAGTTTCGTCATCGGGCAACTCCGCCGAGACGGTCACATAACCTCAAACGCCATGAAATCATGAAAAAAGTGATGAAATGCTCGTAAGTCGATCAAATATCAGCGTGCTGGCTGGAAAAATGAGACATATCATCCGCAAAGATGCCAGACATAGGCACCACGATTTTCGACACCGGGCAATCCGGGAAGGCAACTAAACGTAAGATTCTTGCACTCTCGCGATTCAGACATACGTATAGGATCCATTCTCTCCATCCTTCACGTAAACATCATCTACAATCATGTGCTACAAAATCGAGATCTTACATCATCAATCCGTTCGTATGGTGTTCCAGGCAGGATTCATACGTTCCTGATCACGACTCTGTTCTCCGGATACTTTCAAGATCGGTTACATCTACTAAGAAGGATTGAATCTCTACTGGGAGAAGCAAGCATCTCGTAGTACTATATGATGTATTGGAGGTCCTCGATATCTTTTCCATCCAAATCAGTTGGTACAAATGATTTCAAATGTGTAAAGTTGGAGGTTTGCGATACCGTTATGGGTCATTGTATTTCTCCAGAGAAGGATCAGCTCCGATTCCGTTTCGATGAGATTTGATCACATTCTGACACCATTACTTGGGATACCAAGCAGAGTCATACGCTAAAGCCAGTCCCATAGATAATTGAACACTCTAGAGATCTATGCAGAATCAGTTTTTGAGGCACCAACTCGAACCCAAACCGCCGTCAATTTCATCCCAACTATCTGCTTCGTGGAAAGTGTAATGGCCTCATAACTCGCATTGTGAAGTATTTGAGAGTCACAACTGTCCATTTTCCATTCCGAATAATGTAGAATCCCGTGTGCAGGAGATTGTTGATGTGCCTTGACTTTTCTCCCGAATCTTTTTTTTTTTCGTCAAGAGCCGGTGGTTTGGTGGAGAGAAGATTTGGAGGCGCCCGTGTCGATCAAAAAAATTTGGGAAGAACGGACACCCCAATGTAAATGCCGCATTAAAATATAGGTCCAAGAGATATTATTTGCAGGAGGAGTTATACAAATACTCACGAATTCTCAGCCGTGAATATATAACCTCTAGTCGTGTTACTATTGCAAATCATTGGAAACGTGCCATGTGTGTACGTCGGATACGAGTTGAGATATCGACCCTATGGATGCCTGGGACAGAAGTGAAGCGCTTAAAGGTAAGCAGGAATTAGAGGTAGTGAGAGGAGGAGCTCGATAAGAGACATCTGGGTTACTGTGCTTATTGATACCTCAATCATCAAGCCAGTACGTAGATATTCGGAAGAGTTTCATCGCCCATTTCTCATGATTTCATGGCATTTTGGGGTTATGTGTCTGTCTCAGTGGAATCACTCGGTCATGATACTCATGGTGCTCATCTATGGTATCATTACGGGGAATATGCCACAACTTTCTCGCCGGGATGTTGATATGTGAATGAGTTACGAGCATTTTATCGCCCTTTTCTCATGGACTCTCGGCAATTTGAGGTTATGTGACTGACTCAGCAGAATGACTCGGCAACCTATCTCATGAAATTCTTGTCTGGTATCATGGCGGACGAGATGCCGTGACTTTTCAGCCAGTTTGTTGATATTTGAAAGGATTGCAAGCATTTCATCAAGCTCATCTCATCATTTCATGTCATTTTGAGGTTATGTGACCTTCTCAGCGGAATTGTCCGGTTCCGAAGCTCATGGTACTCGTGTCTGTCATTCTTGCAGATGATATGTCTCAATTTCCCAGTCAGCACGTTGATATCTGATCAAGTCACGAGCATTTCATCGCAATTCTTCCATGATTCCACGGCATTTGAGGTTACATGACCGTCTCGGCGTATATGCCCAATGACGAAACCCAAGGTACTCATATTCGTGGATATTGCGGATGAGTTGCCACTTCCATTCATCCAGCCTGTTGATGTTCGGAAGAGTCACGAGCATTTAATTGCCCTTTTTGCGTGATTTCATGGCGTTTTGAAGTTAAGCGACCGTCTCGCCAAAATTTCCCGATAACAAAACTTATGGAACTCATCGATGCCATCATTGTGGATAACATGCTGCAACTTTCCAGCCAGTACGTTGATATTTGCATGAGTCACGAGCACCTCATCGCCGCTTTTTCATGATTTCATGGCACTTCCAGGTGATGTGACCGTCTCAGCGGAATTTCCCGGTCACGAGACTTATGGTGGTAATGTCTGGGATCATTACGAACCCGATGCTCCGATCGTCGAGCCACGTTCAAATTTGGATGAGTTACGAGCATTTTATCATCTCCCTTCCATGTTTTCATGGCATTTCAGGTTATAAAACCGCTCCGGGGGAATTCCCTATGATTGAACTCATGGTTATCAGATCCGTGAATATTGCGAACGAGTCCACACTTTTTTCAGTCAGCGTGTTGATATTCGAAAGGATTGCGAGCATTCTTTTGACCTCTCTTCATGATTCTATGTCAATTTGAGGTTATGTGACCTTCTCGGCGGAACTGCCCTGTGTCGAAACTCATGAGGCCTATGTCTCGCGTCCTTGCGGATGATATGTCTCATTTTCCCAGTCAGCACGTTCAAATTTGATCAAGTTACGAGCATTTCATCGCTCTTTTTCATGATTCCATGGAGTTTGAGGTTATGTGACCGTCTTGGCGGAATTGCTCGATGACAGAACTCAAGTTTCTCGTGACTGTAAATATTGCCGACGAGCTGACTCTACTTTTCAGTCAGCCGAGTTGATCATCGAAAGAATAACGAGCATTTTACTCATCGCCCTTTTCCCATGGTTTCATGACAGTTTGGCATTATGTGACCGTCTCGGCGAAACTCTCCGGTCGCGATACCCATTGCGCTCATGTCTGAGATCATCGCGAACCTGACGAACCGATGATCTAGCCAGTACATTGATATTCGAGAAAATTACGAGCATTTTATCGCCCTTTTCTCATGATTCTGTTGCATTCTGAGGCCACGTAACCGTCTCGGCAGAGATTCTCGGTCACGACACTCAATCTGCTCATGTATAGGATCTTGCAAACCCAATGCCACAATCATCGAGCTGCCACGTGGATATTCGGAAGAGTTACGAGCATTCTATCGCCCTTTCATCATGATTCCATGTCGTTTTGATGTTATGTGACTGTCTCAGCGGAATTGCCGGGTCATGTTAATAATGGTACTCATGAATAACATTATTGTCAGGGATATGCATCATTTCTATGACCAGCACGTTGATATTTGCATGAGTTACGAGCATTTCATCGGCTCGTATCATGTTTTCATGCCATTTGAGATCATCTGACCGCCTTGGTGGAGGTCCTCAGAATGAAACTTATGGTAATCAGCTCTGTGCATATCGTGGACGGGTTGCCAGATTTTTTCAGTCAGCCTGACGATATTTGAATGAATGACGGGCATTTTATTGCCGTCTTCTCATGGCATTATGAGGTTATGTAACGGTCTTGGCGGAATTTCCCGGTCTCGGTACTCATGTTGCTTATGTTTCAGATTTTGCAAAACCGGTGCCTCAATTATTCAGCCAGCACGTAGATATTTGGAAGAGTTACGAGCATTTTATCGCCCTTTTTCCACGTTCTTATGGCATTTGAGGTGATGTGACCGTCTCAGCGGAATTTGCGACGACAAACTCATGGTCCCATGTCTGTGAACATCGTGGACGAGTTGCCAGAATTTTCCACTCAGCCTGTTGATATTTAAGAGAATTACATGGATTTCATCGCCCTCTTTTCATGATTTCATGGCATTTTGAGGTTATGTGACCGTCTCGGCGGGATTCTTGATGAGGAAACTCGTGGTACTCATATGTTCGGATATTGCGGACGAGTTGCCAGGACTCTTTAGTCAGCTTGTTGATGTCTGGAAGAATTTCGAGCATTTCATCGCCCTTTTCCATGATTTCATGGCGTTTTGAGGTTATGTGACTGTCTCATCAGAAATACCCGGTGATAATACTCATGGTGCTCATGTATAGCATTGTTGCCGAAAATATGCTACATTTTTCCATCCGGCATGTTGATGATCAAATGAGTTACGACCTTTTTGTCGCCCTTTTTTCAAGATTCCATGGCGTTTCGAGAATTTGTGACCGTATCAGCGGAATGAATTGGGAACCGAACTCATCGCACCCATGTCTCAACTTTTCAGCCAGCACGTTGATATTTGAATGAGTTACGAGCATTTTATGGCCTTTTCCCTTTGATTCAAGGCGTCTTGAGGTTTTGGGGCTGTCTCAGCGGAATTACTCGAGCGTGATACTCATGGTGCTCATGTATGGCATTATTGTGGAGAATATGCCTTATTTTCATAGCCAGCACGTTGATATTTGGAAGAGTTACAAACATTGTATCGCCTATTTCCTATGATTTCATGGCATATTCAGGTTATGTGACCCTTTCAGCTGAATTGCCCGGTGTCAGCATTCATGATACACAGATTTGATATTTTTGCGGATCATATTTTCCAGCCAGCAGATTGATATTTGGATGAGTAAAGAGCATTTCATCACCCTCTCTCTATGATTCCATGGCGTTTTGTAATAGTGCGACCGTCTCGGTGTAATTGCCCTGTGACGAAACTCATGGTCCCCATGTTTGACACCATTGCAAATGATATGCCAAAATTTTTCAGCCAGCACGTTGATATTTGGAAGAGTTACGAGCATTCCATCGCCCTTCCTCGTTAATTTCATGACGTTTTGAGGTTATGTGACTGTCTCAGCGGATCTACCCGGCAATGAATCTCATAGCATACATGTCTGAGATGATCGGGGACACGATGTCACAATTTTTCTGCCAGCACGTTGATATTCAAAAGAATTACGAATATCTCATCGCCCATTCCCCATGATTTCATGGCATTCCAAGTTCGTCTCAGCTGAATTGCCCGGTGTCAGAATTCATAGTACTCATGTCTGCTATATCCGGGCATGATATGTCACAGCTTTCCAGCCAGCACGTTGATTTTTGGATGAGCTATGAGCATCTTATGGCCTTTTTCCCTCGATTCCTTGGCGTTCTGAGGTTCTGGGACCTCCGCAGCTGAATATGCCAGGTCACGATACCCATAGCGCTCATGTCTGGGATCATTGCGAATCCGATGCCACACGTTTCACGCAAGCATGTTAATAATTATTTATTATTCTTTCTCCACTCATCAACGCAATCTCAATCTGTTTCCGAGGTTATTCTGCGGAACCTACAGTCTTAGGTGGGTTCCAAACCACCGAAACCACTGAAAAGGCATTCATGAAAATTCACATTGGTGCCGGATGGGAATCGAACCCTGGCCTCCTGCGTTGAAGACCAGGACCTTATTCACTAGGCCGCGGCGGCTTCTCGTTAATAATCGAATGAGTTACAAGCATTCTTCCCGATTCCATCGCATTTTGAGGTTATGTGGCCGTTTTAAGCGTATCGCTCTCTCCCGCTACTCATATCATCCTATGGTTGCAACCACTTGTGATGTTGGCATCACAACTTTTTGGGATGACATTGTCTTCGAGGAGGGTTATGAGCTGACTCCTGCTGTTTCTCCGTTTGTGTGAATCGGCAGCTCCGTGAATCCCTCCTCAGCCTTTCTATATTTCAACTCACCCCTGAACTATGATCTTCCGTCACCCTTCGATTCCCAAAACAATCCCTGTACCCGATGTATCGGAAAGCAATAGGGACGTTTCCCACTCCCAGGGCCCCGGCCCCTCGTTTCATCTAGTGTCATTCCGTCCGTGATCGGTAGCCAAGTCCAAAGGCCAGTTCCAGCTCTATTGTATGAAGGCGAGAGACTTCACTAAATGTCTTTCCGAGACGGAAAAGACGCTGCTCTCCCTCCCCACCGAATTTCTGATCTATGGCCGCTCAAAAGGAGCAAAAAGAAGCATTGGCAGACTGGGTCCAAGGGGTCAGAGTATGAGAGCAGTGCTTGGCTTTTCTTAGAGTTCGGGTTGCACTGGTCGACGACGTCCCTAATGGGGAATGTATACCGTCAAGCTCGGCGCAGATGGAGCGGGCCTCTCTTAAGGGGCACCCACTAACACAATATAGCGGACTATGTGTGAGTGAATCCGTGTGCAAATGCGTGGAATGACGCCGAGCAGCAGCAAAAAGCGTGCAGCACAAGGCGTACGGATGCCTTGACTCTAACCACTACAGCTCACAATCTAAAATCAACTCAGAGGTGATGTGAATTAAATGTAGGAATGATTGACATTCTCTTCGTGTCATCATTAAATTGTGAAATTCATAATTCAGTGTCTCAAAAATGCCGAACTCTAAGAGGGAGAGTGGACTTGGGCGGAGAGTTGTAAACTGCAGTGTACCAGGGTGTAAGAGTAAAAAGCGATTTTATTTCCCAACAAATAAAACTTTGAGAGTAGAGTGGCTGAAAGCTATACGGAGGGAGAATTTCAATCCAAGACAAGCCACCCATCGATTATCCAGTGCTAATTTCGGCCCATATGACATAATAAATGCTGTTGATACAGGTGAGTTTTCAGTTCTGAAGTGCGTTAATAATGTCTGGAGATGTTATTGTTCCTACGATCGATGGCATATGATACGTGATAGCTCGTCATTGATGAATTTTGGTTTATTGGTTATTTGATCAAACAGATATATCAAGAGGACGTACTCAGCTGCGTCGTGGGTCCATACCATCGATATTCCCATGGAATAAGGATGTCCAATGCCTGACCAGTGGTATATTCGAGTATTATGAGAGAGTAGTGACTAGTAGCGAAAAAAGTATTGATGGCGCTGAATATTCGACTGATCCAAGGAGGAAGTCAGAGCATTTCTTGGCTACACATGGGGTTGGAATGATTAATACTGATTCATTTGACGATCTTGGAGCGGTGATCAATAAGAATGTTCCTGAAGCATGTGATGTGAGAATGATTGATCACCTTGGTTATTGCTTAGCCCAACAAGAGAATGATAGCAACCATAACATGCCTTTCTCCACTGAACCAAAAGAACAATCTCCTATGATTGTGTCACCAGAAATACATTCTCAGTTTGATGATGCAATTTATGATAATGGAGGTCCTAAACAGTGTAGAGATGCATTGGACGGAGATAAGTACGTGACTCTTGATTGTTATGAAGAGATTATCCCTCTTGGTCCTTCTATCACCGATGGAGGTATTATTGAAGACCAGACTAGCAATGACGACTGTATTGGTGACAAATTCTCATCAAATATCAATCCATCGAGTGATAAATATTCAAATACAAGGTTTAGTATAGAACAATTCAGGGATCGTCCAGATTTGATACTGCATTTGACAGGATTGGAAAATTATGAGAAATCTGAACTCGTACTGCTGTCCTTGGGATCAGAGGCTTATGATCTCCAATATGTGAGAGAATAGAATTTTTCTCGGTACTATGGAAATTCCGGAGGAACGAGTGTGATTTGATTCTTGGTACTCATTTTGGAATTAACGGACTGGCTGGAGGAAATATTTCCATGACATGGATCCTTTTCACAATTTGATAGATCTGTGGCCAAGTCGAGATCTTGTTGATTTTTTCCTGCCAGAAAATTTGGAAAGGAATCATCCAAAGACAAGGGTCATAATTGATGGAACTGAATTCGAGATTGAAAAACCTAGTGATTCACGAGCTCAACAATCCTCTTTCAGCAATTACAAGAATCGAATTATTGGAAAAGCAGTACTTGGCTGCACAGGCGGTGGCTTCATTAGTTATTGTTCTCCAGTTTATGGCGGATCTATCAGTGATAGGCTGATAGTTGAGCGCTCTGACCTAATGAAGAGGTGTGACCCTGGTGACATAGTTATGGCAGATGAAGGATTCTCTGTTCGCTCGAGTCATGAGAGATCGTCGTTTGGCGAAACATATAATTCATATAGGAAGAGTGATTGGTCTTGTGAAAAATTTCACAATATTGAAGTCAAAACTCAATCACAATTACGTCCCATTAGCATCGGAGATTGTCAAGGTTTGCGTGATGTCAATGGTATACTGAAAATGGGCTTAGGATTTATGATGTTATCGATCACACCCGCGGCTCCTTCGTCAGTTACGTGAAAATTCTGCTGAACATGCTGGCAGACATTCGATTTGATCGATGCCAATGCCATAGGTAGTTGTGCGATTGCCCTCGGGTCTCTTCTCCAATCGTTGAAGCATCGTCAGGAGTCAAATTAATCAATTGGAGATATTTCAGCACATCAGTGATGAGATTAAACTTCGAGTCCGTATGATCAAGAGCTACTCCATAAATTTTTGCTGGTGGAACTATCATTTTTATTGCCATCGTCGAATTGCAGCCATTATTGATGAGAAGATTCATGAAGCGTTCATTCCATTTGAGTTATCATCCTTCGGACATTTCTAAAGCTTGGTGGTTGAGAATAGATGTTGAAAGATCTGGTGTTGAAGGCTCTGGCGTTGAAGGCTCATTCTGCTGGAAAAGCTCTACTCGAGCCCTTTTTCTTTGCATCAATTGTTTTGCTTGTTGCGGTGACTCGAAAAACTTTTTGGATGGTTTGTGGAAAGCTTGTAACTTTTCTGTGCAAGTTCCGTTCAGAACCACTGTCTTCTCAGTGCATATGTCAAGCAATGCTAGAAATGTTATCATCACATGTTTACAGTGTGCTTCAATAGACCAACCAGCTGCACATTCACAACTGCTTCCTTCAACATCACCTTTCACAGTGGAACATGCATCAGTCTCATACTGTACAGATTTTTTCCTTGGTGCATCGCAACGTCCTTCTACAAAATATGCCGAACCTTGAAAAATTGATATTTATGTGAATTTGTTTGAATATATTCCAGCAAGATGAGATCACGAAGGCTATAGCCGGGTATTAGGGTCGAAAGTGCCCCGGTCGAAAATGGCCAAGTGATCCATACCGTTCGATAGGTATTAACAAAGTATACTACCAAAATAATTTTTAGCCCCCTAGGTCACTCTAGGTCGACATAACCTCAAAAAAACTGTTTTATGGTCTTTGTTCGATTCCGGGAACGCCAACGAACCCAAGAATCTGAGAAAATTCACAAAAATAGTTCCTATAGAGACGAACCTCTGGGAATTTCTTCAGATTTTTTGGTTGCCAAACATAACCTAGAAAATTTTTTGAAATTTTGAATAATTCGCCATATTGATGGGTTTGGGGCTGTCTCGCTGGAAATTTTTTTCAATGTGGGAATACGTATTTCCTACTCACAAAAAAATTTTCAGGATTCAACCTTTGCGGGACACGTTCTGAGAGCCTAAAAACCACTTTAAACGCGTTTTTCGCGGTTTTCTGCGACATCCCGCATGCTTACGTACCTCCGATCCTCCTGTATGGCAACTTGAACTTGGGAGTTGACTTATGTAATTGCACATACATCAAATTTGAGTCTCAATACACTCACTAGATGGTAAGAGGATGTTCTAATAGGATCCCTAAGAGTCTCTGCGAAGCCCGAAAGTCGGCACAATCACAATCCGCCGTTATCATGCATCTCTCCCATGATGGAATTTCTCCAT
>JAPYYZ010004651.1:0-10370 GCA_030522705.1 Eretmocerus eremicus
AAACTGGGGAGGGCGTTCACTACTTTTGTCCCCTGTGGGGGACATGTAGTTTCTTGTATTAAATCGTTCCCAAAAAAAATGGTGATGCATTATTTCTTCTTTTGACACGTGAACACCCTCTTTTCAGGCCTTTTTTGATTTTTCTGATTGTTAGATTTAGACCTGTAGTGAACGGGTTAATTCTGATTCGAAATGTTGGAGGTTGCCCGTGAAATTTTGATTTTGCCTATAACGGTCGGAATTTTGCCGTAAAGTAAAAACTTGTGTCATTCGAATATTCGCTCTCTTCGCGAGCATATCCAGACCAGCCGTATATCGTAGAGTCAGCATGCACTATATATATGTCTCTCTCTAACACACTAATACCAAGTATCTAGCACTGTGTATTAACTATACAGCTCATAACCATCTCTTTTCCTCACAGTATAGACACCGCTCGCATTCTATCTCTCTCGCACACGCATGTAGATCTATGTAGGGCCTTTAATCGCTCGTACAATAGCCGATCGAACCCTCTCTTTGCGCGGGCCCCCAAATAGCTAAAATCACGTGTCAGGTGCGCGAATCGATCGATATTGCATGTGAACGCGTGTCACGTGCCGCTCCCCCGAAAATGGGATGATTCCGCGGAAAGTGGGAGACGTCGACCAGCGAGGAGCTCATCGTCGGTCATCGAGGAGTGAGAGAAGTCAGTCAGCTGCTGGACACGCGAAAAATCGCAATTTGACAGGAGTTCTCGGGTTATCCGGCGTGTGAGTTTTTCCACGCTCGGGCGAGTGGCTAGCCGGCTCGAGAACTCTTCGAGAACGATTCCAGGACGAGCGACTAGCCGTTCTCATCGTTTGGGCAGCAGTGGAATTAATTAGGTCCAGATTGCAGAAGTAAGCACTTCGCGTAATTTTGAACATCCCGTCGAGAGTTTTCCGACGGTGATCCCCCTCGCGCGCGACGCTGATGGCTGGATGCCTTCGGGACAGGCCATTAGCGTAGGTTCCAGACTTCCGCGGTCGGGTAGGCATAAAATTCCACCCCCTTTGCGCAGTGGGTGTATAGCCCACCCACGCTATACACCACAATTCCACAGCGGCGGAATTCGAGCGTTTTCCTGATAGGATGTCAAATCTCGGGTCGCGAACACGCGTATAAGATCATGCCCGTTCAGAATGCACGAGACCAGCCGCGAATTCCAACTCATTGAAATTAATTCTCTGTTTCTCAATCGGTATAAATCATGCGTTTTGAGCCTAGAATCAAGATGGCTCGAAGAAATGGGATTGAGCTCCTTCAGAGCCGTATTTATTCGATGTAGCTGGTTGATTCATCCAGCATATGAGATGTATAGAATCGCTTTGCTTAAAATATAATCCTTCCATTCATTATAACTATCTTTCTGATAGTATATTATGTTTGTTTCGTGAATATCCAAGCTTCTCATTGAATGCATCCATATATTCCTGATATAGCATATACATGACTCTTAGAATAAGTAGATCCCATAATCTGAATCTTATTATTCATATCTGGTACAAATAGTAATGGAATCCCCGGTTCAGCACACGTGAGATTTATGTATAACGAATGCAATTTTCTCAATCACGTCCCAGGTCACGGTTCTTATGTAAATTAAGTGCATAACATTTGAGAGATTCGATATATGCAACTGAAAGTGATAATCTCATCCTTTCATGCCCATTTACTGGGATTTCGTAATCCGGATTGAGTGAAAATGTTTCCTGGATCCTCAAATTCCGTGCTTGAGATTGCTGTCTCCTTATTCCAAAAATCTGACCATTTGGACCCATCACGCAAAATATTGGTGGCAGCAAAGTAGTTGGGTTTCGGTTGGGGGTTAGTGGACGAAACGGCGTTACACGAATCGGAGATTCTTCAATAATAGGTACCGAATCGCGCCATTGCTGGTAGCTCGGCCCTACGAACTGTCGCGGAACAGACGGTGAATATGCTCGGCCCATCGGTGGCGTATTGTTTCTCTCTTTTAGTGTGCCTCCCGCACTTGTCTCCCCCCTTGTTCGGTCATAAAGTCGAGGTCTTCGTGCTGTTGACCCTCGTTTTTCAGGTCGAAAATGAATATCCTTCGGGAAAGTGCCCGTTTGTGCTAGAGATTCGCTGCTCTTTGATTTCGTGAACAAATTTTTGACCATCAACATCTCCAAGTTGACAGTAAACGAACTTTTATACGAGTGAAATATATGAGGGTATCTGCGAGAGCGAGATTGAATAGTCTCAAAATAGAAGAGAGTGTAAAGAGATCGTATTTACGCTTGAGACGGCCAGCTGCAGCAGGCCGAGGCAATGATGATTACGCTCAGCATATCAGTTCTCCTGGCGGCGCTCTGTCTGCAGGTCCAGATGATGGCTCGGCGATATAGTGGCAGCTGCGGCGGTGAAATTTCGTCGAGGCTCGCGTCTGCTCGCCGTTGATTGGAGTGCAGGTGGACGTCCAAGCGGGCGGGCGGGAAAGTTGAGATGGTCCGTATGGATGGACCGACGACGCCTGGTTGAGTTGCGCCGTTCTTGTTCTTCCTCTCGTTCAGTCTCAAACTCTCCTCTTTGATATTGTCACTCTCGCAAAAATCTCCAGAATCGTGAGAAAAATTTTCAAAGAAAATTTTATGAAAACTCGTGGAAAGCCACCCCACCTAGCACCAAAAAGGGATGATACGTGGATAGGGGACCTCCAAAATGAGCACGAGTTGAGATATGAAAGTGACTTTTGATGGTATATAAGAGAGTCGAGAGAGAGATGTTAATTAAAAGGTTGGTCAGAGCGGTCTCTCCGCGACGCGAATCCTCGTCGACGACGAAGGTTCGCGACGCGGCCAAGAGTGCAGTGGGGATGGGCAAAGCTCCGTCAAAAACGCTGACGTTGCACCCGCGACGGCCGACGAACCGCCGGCGAGGGCTGCGCGGCCCGCGTAGTCGTCGCGGCTGCAACGTCATGGCACGGCGGAGAGGTGCGCGCGATAGCGCATCGCGACTCTCCCACGTGACAGAAGCAAATCAAAGTTTCACAACAGAGAGCGCTAAAGTGCGCGAAACGATGACTCACTTATCCCCAACTCCCGATATCGCAGCATGAATCAAGCTAGATCTGAGATGCATTTTTTGTCACAATAATGAACGAATTAATGGAACTTGAGCCACTGGATCAATCATTTCTCAAACTCCGAGGCATGCTGCGTTCTCTGCGACGACGTAGATCTGAGCCGTTGGCAGTAGACCCAAGTCAAATTCCGTTAAAGTAACATTCGTGCCATGGGCGTTGATGTATGATATTCCCTCACCATTTGTCGTCAGCTTGGGTCGATCATTCTGGTTATCGAGTAGAGCAGCGTTGTTAATCTGCGGAGTCTCGTTTTATGCGTTGGTACATCTGGGGAATGAAAGAATGTGTGATACTTGTCTCTACATATAAAGCAACATTCTCCAGATTCGCATGTTGTGAGGCCATGTTTCTCCAAACTTCCAGAGCATAACTCGTTATGAGTCACAAAATCCTTACGATCAAAAATTGGCTGAGCTTTAAAAGTATTACGTGGAGAGATGTGATGATTTCGCTCATAACAAGAACATTTGTTGAAATTCCTTGAAACTTCCTTCCCATTGGTTTGATGCGCACAAACATTCTGCGAATCACTCTCCTCTGAATTCTCCGACTGAGAAGATGATGATCGATTATTCGACACGAAACTCGATTTACTTTGTTACGCCTCAAGGATCCGTCACCCCCGCCGCCAACGAGATCCTGCCTCGCCGGGAGTATGGTAGGAATTAGCTCAATCAATTCACGACGAGAGATATCTGGGATTGCTACTACTCTATTTGAACCTGAATGGTATCTCAACAGGGAGAGACCTATAAAATGATCTGAAGCTACTGTGATTTTGCGTATACTAGTTATTCTTACAAAATGACGAGGCCGACCGGGGCTGCAAGTACTCGTCACGTGACGCGCGCACTGACGTGACTCATCCTGGGGTAAGAGAGAGCGCCACGCTTCTTGAGTACTAATCGTCCAACCCCGATCTTTTCTATGCAATCACCCGAGAGGCTTGCCGAAACTTATGTGTTGTAATTATGCCAGTCGATTCTTGCATCGAGTTCTACTTTGAATGCCGAACTTGTGATATCCGTGATCTTGCCCAATCACTCATACCTGCATGGAGTTATATCCGTATCATACGCTACAGATCCACGGCTGCCCGTCCAATCCCCTGATCGGTACTAAAAATCATCGAGACCAGGCAAAAATTTTGAAAAGTTTGGAAAATCTGTGGGAGAATCTGAAATATTGAGAATATTTCTTAGGCTAGGTTGGCGATGCTCGAGAGGGAAAGAAGTGGCAATTTCCAAGAGTCGAGTACAAAGGGAATGATCTTATGACTGCGATGATTTCATACATAATTCCGTGCGAGCTACCCTCAAAATTACTATGTATTCTACACTGTCCCAGAAGATATAATATTATCCCTACACTATGATTTCACTCGAATACTCCTACCGTTATAGTTCTAAATAGGTTTCCTCCTCTTCATAGAATTATCATCATTCTCTCCGGAATAAGTATTCCGTATTCTCATTTTTTATTATCCCTCAATATATTGTCGTTGATTCGGGTCAGAATTCAATGATCCCTCTCCCTCGTGTGTCTTCTACATTTTCTCTCATTGATAATTTTGAAAGGGCCGGTAGTCATCATATTTCCTGGGCGGGTCTCATCTAGGATATGATGATTGGCTGGCTTCATCGTCTAACGCTCTGATCTTCGTGTACGCCACGTCCAATCCATTCCTCAACATCAGAACAGTTTGATTTTTGGGGCTTTTTACTATCATCAATTGCTCCAATGCTTGGATATTTGGGACCTCTATTATGAGCTGCATAGGATATCTCATGGTTCGCATCATAATTCGACACTTCTTATTCACAAAAGCACTCGTCGGGTGAGCAAATAACAAGAGCACTCGTCGCAGGAGCGCTCCAGGAGAGCACATGTCGGCTTCCGGAAAGCTCTCGCTCGGAGGCCACGCTTTCCGAAGCACATGACGGTTCCCCGTCCACCAAAAGCACTTGTGAGCCTTTTCTCGATTACCGGGGCTATGTACGGTAGGTCGCACGCGTAAGTTATTCATACATCCGGAAGCCACGATCTTGGGAGTTCATTCTCATTGCGGATCGTTTCGATGTTCTGAAACAAGATATAAATACCCCAAATTCTAGGCATCAATATCTTGATATCTTCATTATGTTTTGCCTATGAAATACAGTGGTTTAAAGTTGAACGATTTCTGAAAAACTCGAAACTTCGGGACTACGTTGCCAGGGAAGCCCGTGATTTTTCTTCACCAAACACAATGGGAAGATGTCTCCTAATATCGTTTGATTGGTTTCATCGCAGGAAGAGTGTTGGAATCCAAAATAATTCACTCAATCGGTTTTTCCTGCTTAGTGTTCATTTGCTATAAAAGCAACGTTTGGGGTATGCTACAGATAGTCCTCTTCAAGCTGAAATAATTATCCATTCGTCAGTTCTACATACAATTGCAATACTCTCTTGATAGAAATGGGATTGGAGTTCACATACCTGAATGATGAAAACAGTTACATGTCTAATGAGAGATCATCACAGTCGAAGCACCTCGTCGAAACGTAATTCTTATAATCACAGATATGTGCTGTTACAAACTATCCAAACGTTGCGAGAAAGTTATAGAGTTATATGAAATAATTCGACAACCACCAATGAAGCTATGTGGTTAGAATTCACTCACCTATTCATTGAAACGGGAATGGGATTCATATCTCTCATCTCATGGTTCGGAAAGGATGGAATTTCTCCCAGTTCTTGTCTTTAAGGACCGTGGCTATCCACACTGTTCCCGTGCCATTTTCCGTGTCGACAGACGTGGAATCGAGTAAAATACGTGCATTCCCGTGAGCTTCCCATGCCGCTGATTTACGCCTCGCAAGCTCAACGGGAGAGACACGGGAACACACAGATGCCTCGCAAGCTCGATTTCCGTGAGCTCCCATACCAGAAGTAGTTTGTATTTCTTCCCGCGTCTCCCATGCCCTACCCGTGGACCACGGCTGATGCGATTTCCCGTATCCTCCCGTGCCTTCCGTGCTCTATCTATGGACCACGGCTGAAGCGAATTGGCTACATGCATTTTTTTGACCCCCTGAACAAGAGGTATGGCAAATTAAAGCGAATTCAGCGAAATAAGGTGCGAATTGAGAAAAAATTCTCAGAATCCTTTTTCAACTTGCGCAAATTGTTTCAAAGTCGAGAGACTTGAGAGTGACTCTCAGAAGTCAAGCGCCGCGTGACGTCATATGGATACAATCCTCGGCTGCGACTACAGGAAACAGAAAGTCTCGCATGGTTTTTTATAATTGTAATGTCCGTACAGAATACGCACATCTATCGGGATTCGCTCGTGCGCGCCCGGACCAAGTCTTATGAATATGTCCGGAAACGCACTTGCGAAGGCAGAGTCATAGCGTGCTCGAGAATCTCTCTCTCTTTCAATGCGTCAATCCTCTTCTCGCTCGTTCGAGCAGAAAGAAAGGAGAGCTTCAGGCGAGATGCATCATCCGCGTGACTATGTTCCGGTTATCTATTACGAGCGCTACGTGCCGCATCGATACTCACAGCGTAAGAGGCCTTGATGGAATAGGCCCAAAAATTGACATTTTTATGATCGTAGCACTTAGCCCAACCTTCCATATATAGTGATAGAATAAGCTAAGTATATGTAATAGTCAGGTGGCGGGTAGTGGCACGGAATGGAACACGCTGTGTCACCTACGAGGACTATATGGTGATGACACCATCGTATATTTGTCGATTAATTTCAAGTAAGAACAGTGCCTACGTGCCGAATCCACAGATTTGTCCTTTTCCGGGTGGCAACAGAGGAGTTAATCACGCAATTCGATTTCCCTCACCGAAACTCAGTTTTTCATCAACCTCTCCACACTCATGGAGGAGCTGAAAATCGTATGCTATAAATCTAGCCTCCCCGGGCTTCTGGCAGTTCTTCTCTCCCAGCCCCTCAGTAAGAAGCACGGGACTTCTCTCCCGGATCCCAGCAGTAGCAGCAGTAATTTTTAAGACTCCTGTGTTCCTGCCCGGAGACCGCTCTTCTGGTCAAGCTGTACTCTAGAGCGGATCCATTTCTACAATGAAGAGAAAATTGTAAGTTACCCCAAACTCTTTACAATTACCACTCCCTTGTAGACACCTCTACGATACATTTAATGATCAAGCGTGATATAATTGAATGTAGCTAACTAGAGAGCTCTTCTCCTGGGAATAACCCGGGACAAGAGTGACAACCCATAGCGGACTGGGGCACAGCGCCCGATAAGTTCGTATGGGCAATATTTAGAGAGAAATAGGAAGTGTTGATTAACCACTACATACGCCTAATTAGACATTTTATTTCGAGACAAAATTGAACCCGGGGTTAGTGGACAAAAGTCCAGACCCCGAATCATTCAATTTAACTGGCAAACCCCCAAGAAAAGGAAATATAACAGTGGAGGCCCCGGATAAGGGATCGTTTCGTCACAAAAAAGAATGTCTAAAACACAATCATTTCAAAACTACACGATCACTTTTTCCCCTCCCGCCTATCACAAGATACTGATCCCGTAGATTATATCGGGGTCCGGGAGAGAGAGGCCCCTCTGTTCAGCTACTAGAATTTAGAAACAATCAGTCGGATCAGTATTTAATTAAAAAAGGAAATGTCCTCGGATCAGTTTTGCCGAGGTCCAATTATAAGTTTCTCTCTGGATCAGTCTTGCCCGGAATCAGATACATTTTTTTACAGAAAAATGTACTCGGATCAATTTTGCTTGAAGTCCGTTTAATTTCCGCTCAATCAGAACATAATGGATCCGAACAAAGAGTCACGATACGTATTACTTTCTGCAGTGTCAAGTATAGGCAAATACGACGGAGTTAGTCGGTCAGTGGATGAATTCATTGATGAATGCGATGAAGCACTACTTATCGCTGGTTCAGGCCTAGAACAGGCTTTTATTAGATTTTTTAAATCAAAATTGCGAACGCAAGCACGCAAATTCATGAAATATTACGATTCCAGCAATCACCACGAGTTTAGATATTCCTTGTACGACGCATTTAGATCTCATGACACGATACCACAATTGCTAGGAGAATTAGGAGGATTATTCCAGAGCGAAAAAGAGTGTCATATCTTCTTCAAAAAGGCTACAAAAACTAGGTCGACAAATAATAAACGTTGCTCTTTGCGAGAATGAAGCTATTGAATTTCACCGGAGTTACGTTGAAAATTGCATGATTGATTCTTCCATCATTGGACTCTTGCCCAATCTATTAGTACGTTTCAGATCAAAACCAGCTAGTCTCAATGGAGCAGTTCTCGCCGCTCAAAGATTTGAGCGAGGGTGTAGACTTTTAGAAAATTTTTCGGATACCCTCAATAATCCAGATGCTATCCAGAGTCCAACATTCAGTGATAACAGAGTACGAAATGATGAATTAATTTTGAAGATCAAAGCTGGAGTACCAAGCAACTCACCTGAGTTCGTCAATGACGAGGTATTGGGTACTGAAATCAACATGGAGTCCCTATATCCAAGATACTGATCCTGTGCAGGAGGATGAAGAATTACCGAAAAAATCCATTCCTACTCTCGAGATTTCTGAAAGCTATCAAAAATCAGAAAAATCCAGCAACATGCCCCTGTTTGATTCATTGTCATTAGTCGTACGAATATCAGAGTTGACAAAGTTTGGAGTACAGTCAGAAATCTTTCTCTCTATTCATTCCGTTATTCTAATAATTTCTCATCTCGAGAATATTTTGATGGATACGCTGGCTCATGCATCAAACTCACAGTTGAACCCGGTGCTGAAAATAACGCCCTTGCGAGGTTAGCTCCAAATAGATAATTTGACCAAAGGACCCCGCACCAAATGAATGGGTCAGTGGCCCACGGTCAATTTCAATGAAACCAGATTAGAGATCTTGATGCGCTGATCAATTTTGTCAATGGGCGCGATGAGCGCCTATGCACCGTTTTTGAGATATTTTCCATCGAAAATGCCAAATGTAGAGGTTACGTGAGCTTTGTTGATATCCGCCCGCGACGCATCATTGCAATCAGCGGCCCTTGCTGACGCGCAATGCTGAGAACTCATCTTTGCACGGAGCTTTTTGAGTAAACGATTCGAGAATAGGATATGGTCCATTGTTTATGAGAATACTCGTATTATTACAGAGCTCTGTTCCCATCAATATCAACGAAAAATCTCTTTGAGACTGTTCTGCGGCAGCAGTCATTCTATTGTGCTATTGAGTATTGATTTCGCTTGGGTCATATAGGAGAATTATCTGTTTGCCTCTACGAGAGTATTATTTTCAATTCTATGTACCAAGTTCTCACTCGATACGGAACTAAGCTGTGGCTGCTAAAAAGGAACGGCCAATACTCCAAAATCTGCTGGATTCGAGTATCAGATTTTCCGAGAAAATCTCGGCATGAGTTCCAAGCAGACTTTGTAAGGCTCATCCTAGTTTGAGCGTACGACAAGGGAATGAGAAAGGGGGTGGTTTGAGGGAGGGAAAAGTGAGGAAAGTTACTCCTGCAGTAAAAGTGGGAAGGATTCGATGAGTGTCACTAGGGGAATATTGGCATCGCTAATAACGATAAGAGGGTCAGTTTTCCCTCATTCAGTCATCTATCAAGGTGACTTATGAGGAGGTAAGCTGCGGAGAGGGTGCGGCGGAATGAGTCACTGTAACCAGGAGCCTGAGAATGACAAGGAATGTCTCATTCGATCGTGTTCAAAGTGGCTGTAACCGACTCAACGGTCGAGCTGCCATCATTCAGCTTCTTGGAGAGGGGGAGGGGAGGCGAGACTCTGGAACTCTAGATATCATCATTTTGTGCTAAAAGAAGGTGATTCCCAAAATGCCAGCCGAATCCATGACCCACATCTGAAAGCCTCTTTAGTAGTGATAGTACTACTTTCAACGTCAAGATGAAGAAAAAGGTGAATATTCGTGGACAAGAAAATATTATAATTGCTTTAATCTTTGGTACATGTAAACAAAAAAAAAGTAGTGCAAAACAAAAACGTATTCAATTCGATTAAGGTAAGATAGTTTCTATATTGATTGTAGTAATATTGTTATTGTAATATAATATAAATATTGGATTCGCGATCGTACCTTCGAACAGTGCGGACATGTGTTTACAAGCCTCAGCCCGCCTGGGCGAGGCAACTTGTTTCCAAACGCGTGTTTGAAATACAATTATATTTCGGTCGCATGGTGCTTTCGAAAAGT
>JAPYYZ010004652.1:0-10368 GCA_030522705.1 Eretmocerus eremicus
ATAGAGTTAATTGCGTTCCTGTTCATGACGTCGATGATTGCGGAATCCTCACATAGTAATGAACTCTTTTGAAGTATTAAAAAGTCAAACTATTTTGAACATCAAATATACTTCCGATGGATAAATACATCGAGATTGAAAACATATTTATTCCTCATGTTGATGCTAATACGCTTGTCGAAGAATTATGATCAATCTGCCCTAACTTTTTGGTCATAATGAGATTGAAAGATATTTCTTGACTTTTGGATCGAAGAAAAATCAGAAATTTGGATACCAGATTTGATTCGCATATATGATGAATAACCTTGTTACATTCAAAAGCAACAAATTAGTATGATGTTTCCTCTTGTAAGATTTTTTTCTATTGAATCCTTTTCATCCACAGTGACGAAGCATCTTGAAAGCTTCAATTTCACATTCGTTTAATACTCGGCCGGTACCGCGACATCACGTAACGAGATGGAACAATGAAGTATTTGAGAATTAACTAGATACAAAAGTAGATGGTCACGAGAAATCAAAGTTGAACTCGGTTTGTGGGCTAGTAACTTCCTAAAAGGTCCAAATAAATGACTTGTTAACTGCGATAGAGACCATCGGTGGACTATGTATCTTATTAAATTCCAAATTAAAGTACTGACTCACACCAGCTTGAAAAAGCTCTTAAAAATCTATGAATTATCTTGATTTGTTTCACTTGAAACGAAGCGTGAACCAGAAAAGGACATGTAGGATCTTCAGTAAAAGATCAAAAACCTGTTTTCATTCCATTCTTTCAAGATTGATGATAAAATGACTTTGCAGCAAACGTATGGGATCGCGAGCATAGATTTTAGCCAAGTCATATCAATTCAATGTGACCACAATATTCAACACCTCAAAGAAAACTCATCGTTTTGGTATCCTGTTTTATGTTGATCCATCTCACATTCGAATTCCAATGTGGGAGTTTTGATCGACAAAAAGTATGACTGAACTGTCGTATCATAAGTTAGGTATCTATAGATATATCAGGAAATATATAAATAACATCTAAACTCACCTTATGTATTTGCGAATACAGCACTCTGGGGAATATTACCCATCCAAATGCTACCCCGAACACAAACAAGGCCACCCCCGCAGTACCCAATTTCATACTCAGAATCATTGTGCGAGCCTCAAGCACTGGACACCAGTTCGAAAATTTCGGGCTTGAGAAAATTGCTCGATTGGCGAGCTGTCTTATAGCGAATATATTAGTATCGGTACTCAAGGTTGGAGTGGCGTCAACTTTCCGAGAGATTCTATCCTATTGAGGGCTAGATTAGAATTTATCATTTGATCTGATCTATTCATGATTTGTCCAAAATCTCCGTCTTTGAGTATTGGAACAGCAACGAGAAAAGGTCCACAAGTTTAAATTACTCAAACTTAATATAGGTATTTGAGTATTGGAACAGCAACGAGAAAAGATCCACAAGTTTAAATTACTCAAACAATATTATAGGTAAGTCTAGTGCGGAATAACACAAGATTTACGCTAGTGATCTGATTGGCAATTCTCAAGATTGCGCAAAGGAATAGTCATCGAGTTGAACTTGGAGTTGAAAATGATTGTAAGCAAATTCTGACTCCGCGGTTGTTGCAAAACTCACCCATCGTGATATTCCTACATGCCTCCGAATCGAAAATCTATCATTCACCATGTAATAATAAGTAACAAAACCATGAGTTTCAATGCGAAATCACTCGAGAAACTGCGTCAGTATTTGATCTGACGACCATATGAAACAGTCTACTCAAAATTTTTGCGAAAAATTTCAATAGAACGTGCACGCCTATCCTAAGAAGAGCGCCATTGAGAGCGCGCTATAACACCTCTGCACCGTTCGACATGCAAACTGACAACTGGTGGGAAGCCAGTAAGCAAGCAACCAGTATCGCGACATGGTATGAGGCATGAGACAACGGTCTTTGCGCACTAACGACTTGCGTGACCCTGTATTCATAGGGTGACAATGTAGTGTCAAGACGTGGCCTGAGCAGAGGGACAAACGAATTAGAGGCTCAAAATAGTTGAGCTCAAATCGATCAGCCCTCGTCACTCTTCCACTCGATAGCTTTTTAAATATAAATCTTGGTTGCTTCCTTGTTCAAGATGCAGTATCGATGATTTTTTAAAAGAATTTTCTGCGTCAGAACTCGGATGTACGATGGCATACTTTGACATTCAGAACAAAATTTGCTATATTCTCATCAATCTAACATATGTGTGTGAATAATCACAAAGTATAGTTGAGCCGTGTCCGTGACACGTGAAAAATTTCATTCGCAAGTGTTTTTATGGTACATAGAGTCACTTCACAATCCCAATGCGACTTAGAAGATATTTCTCTCATTTTGAATGATGTACCGGTTCTTGTGGCTGTGATAGATTGCAAATTAAGATCGGCGAATAATGTTCATTGGGCCTCAGTGTCCCTGATTGGGAGAAATTAGTATTGCAAGCACGAAGCTGTGACCACTATCGTGAACGTCGATTTACTGATCGAGAACAAATCCTCAAGTTCATCGTGTTCGAACGTCACGCATCTCATCATGCAATACCAAGTGTCAAAGCCGCAGACCTAGTATTATGAGAAAATCTACGGTACAGTGTAGAAAAACAAACTTGAGCTACTGAAGCAACCTTATGTAGAGCGCAATTATACGTCTCTCAGAGTGTGTCATTACATCATGGGTCATCACATAGTCTTATTGAATATTCCCCCGTACGGCCCCGGAAGTGCTAAGATCCGCTCTTTAACCAGTCACTATTCAAGAGAGGATTCTGGTTGGTTCTTTTCATTACGATAAAATTCGACCAAGTATGTATAGATGCCCCAAACTTTTATATTTGTGACTCATTCTGAGCCTATAGTTGATCATCCATCAATCTTACACTCACTATCAATCTGTCACGATGACTTTTGCATTTTCAAACTGCGCATGTTTCCAGTGACAACTCAGTAAAAATATCCGAATTCTATGTCATGATTGAATTAATACTACAATTACTCAAATTTGAATTCCTTGAATGAGAGCTTTATCGCAGAACTCAAGTTTAATGAGGTAATTTAATCTATCGGCTTTTCCTGCAAGTAATTTTAATGCACTTGGCTAGTGCGGCGTTTTGACCGCTTGTCTTGCGGACCTTTTCAAGCTAGAAAATTACAAGAAAAACGCATACATTGCTTCTTTTACACTTTTTTCACATTAAACTAAAAATTCATCATTCTACCTTAAAGTTTCAAACATATATAAAATAGAGAATGGAAGACCATGTCCATTTCCCAAGCACAGCTTGGAGTCAATTTTTTGTGTATTGGATCTGAGAGCAAACATTAAATTTATGAAAAACTATCCAAACATGTAATACACTTGAAACATTTGATTGGTAAACTAAAGTTCCAGTCTCTCTTGAGGTGTTGTCAACACAAGACAACTGAAGGCAATATCATCCTCCTTCACCTCGGGGATGAGAGCTCAAACTACATCAATTGTGCTCGCAAGTATTAAAACTTCAGTTTACCAGTCGAATGTTTTGAATACATCATATGTTTGGATAGTTTTTCATAATTTTATGGTTTGCGCTCAGATTCAATACACAAAAAATTGACTCCAAGCTGTGCTTGGGAAATGGACATGGTCTTCTCTTCTTTATTTTGTATAAGTTCGACATTTCAAGGTAAAATAGTGGATTCTCAGTTTTGTTATGATTTTCTAGCTTGAAAAGGTCCGCAAGGCAAGCGGCGAAACGTTGCAGTAGCCAAGTGCAATAAAATTACTTGCAGGAAAAACCGATAAATTAAATTACCTCATCAAATTTGAATTGTAGCATGTATGGAGGATCAACCTTTTATGGAACTCTCGCACATGTATTGGAGGTCCCATTTTTTATGAAACGATTATTTTTGTAACAGGAGTCTTCATTGAACTTCGCTCTCTAAGCTCATCCTCTATTATTCATTAATGTCTAGAAATTTCAACTTGATAATCGTTGAAGCTCTGAATAAATCAGTTTAAAAAACAATATCATTCAATCCAAATATGGAACACTTGATAACTTTACATCTTCATGAGCTCGACACAAAAACTGCTCACATAGCATTGGTGAAAAACATGAATATTTTTGAATTTCTCCCGTTGGAAGCAAAATGAAGATAGTCCACCCCATGACAATCCAACTCACATCACAAAATGTACAATCTTGAGATTTGTACTTGTGGGTTGGAGCTTTTTGTAGACCAACCACATTCGAATGTTTAACTTCAAACCTCTAATTACTCAACTGTATAATTCATACATGATCTTGAGAGCCATGTGCATAACTGATTTCAAAAAGGGAAACTCAAATTTTATCGCGTAGTTATACGCTCTCGTTCATAGATATAATTCAATTATTTGTTCACTCAAGTCTGCGCAAGAACCAGCACTTCCTCTCATCGCATTTTGATCGAAAAATTGACGATTACAACATTTACAGGTTCGTCCAAATTCATTTGGATATCCAGAAATTTGTTTTGATTGCTTTTTACGTGAATTTTGTTACTAATCCGAGGCATCACAGATCTATGGTAGCAATGCTTTTCTGATTTCACTATAAAAGGTCGTTGAACCGTCTCTTTGAATATGTTTCATTCAAAAGCATAAGACATGACCAATCACGCAACAATGAACCTTATATTTCAGTTGGACTGAACGAATAATTCTGGTTTCGATACGCGATTCCATGTACAGATGCTGCATCAAAATTATCGACAGTAATCGACGAGATATTTGTCGAATCGTGCTACACAAGATTTGGAGAGACTCCAGCTGACTGCAACGTATGGATATTTATGGGTGGTATCTTCTTTTCACTGCCACTCTTGCTATTGGAGAAATTTGTGATCTCAAAATTGCTCAACTTGTGCGAGGACTGATTGTACATGTAACCGGCGACTGCCGCCATAATCAATCCAGCCAAGATCATCAGCCACCTGATGCACCTGTACAATTAAAAAAAACACATGTCGAAATTCGAGGCCATGTAAAAGCTCTAGCTCGACGACATTCATCATAAATTCATTTAAAACAAAACAAACCAATATTTTCAAAAAAAAGCTCCAATCCAAACTGCGTATTGTCAGAATGCACCACTGTGGAAAATTTTGGAGTGATCCGCGCAAAGCTCTTCGAGTAATCCCAACTCCAAAAATTTACACTGTGGTCCATTCTACCGATACGCAGGGCAGCTTGGAGCTACTTTTTCGAAATACTGTTTAGAATCAATTTATGATAAATGTCGGTATGGTAGAGCTTGTCCTTCCTGTTAATATATAGCCACTGTGCACTCACCCCGCAACGGTAATGAAAGTGTGCATCTTCCTAACTTCGTCCACCAGGAAATCTGGTACTTCGAGGCCCTCTTCCATCCAGACAATTGGCAGCAATAAGTCGGGAAGATTTGCCATGATAGGTATCTTTTGCACGCTCTCTATCGGCATGTTCAGCTGGAATCGCGATCTCGCACTGAGAGGTGCCCCCGAAACTGGATCAAAGTCCAGGAAAGTTTCGTGCTTCTCCTGGGCCCAAAAAACACATTTTCATTTCTGTGCAATGACTATCTTAACAGAATGTCCCATTGGGATATTACCTTTGAAGGATCCATACCGTCGACCATATTGAGGTACTCCTCGTCGGCCGAAAAGAAGTGAGCGTGCGAAACTATCACTGGAGCACCCACGCATTTGGACAGATCCATTATGCCCTTTTTGGGGCAGCTGCTGGGCGGTTGGCAGTAGCACTTGTGAGAGGGGGCCGTATCGTCGATTAATATCGTGTAGCGATTAGTCTGCATGCCTGGAAAGGCAAAATTAAAGAAGGTAATCAAAATATGGAAGTGGGTTTGGGGTTTTTCAGAAAAACATGTACCGGCAGCATGACTCTTTTCCATGTATGTGGCGCTCAAGGTTCGGCAAACCTCTCCGCTGAAGAATACGACGTCCTCGCTCTCGTCGCGGAACGGGTGGAAAATGGTTCCGTCGGTGCCGTTGATGGTGTCACAATATTGGTCGTTCCATTTATCTATTGTACTCTTTCCTTCGTACTCGGTGACGAGGCCCACGTCCATCATGTTTTGAACTCCTCGCAAGACTCGAGTTCGCGATTTCGTTGGCGTGTTATTGTGCTACAGGGAACAATTGTTGTATGAGAAACGATTTATTTTTTTACTCTCGCTTGGGAAGGATCTGATATGCTGTGCTGATCCAGGAGATATCTCATTGTTTTCATTCGTTCGACGAATTGATTTGAAAATTGAATGAAATTGAAAATTCAATGAAAACTTTATTTGCTGGGCGCAGAGTACGTGAATCGAAAGTCCCAAACAGGCATCTTCAGGGCTCAATGGAAGTACATTACTTGATGTAAGCCACTGCCAGTATTTGTAAAATTCATTCAGGAAAAATTTTCCTTGTACCCGCAGACCTTACATTGTTGCCTAATTATGCAATACTTCGATCTGAAGATGAGTATATGACGATAGTCAAAACACATCAGCGGTTTCACCGAGCCAAAAATACGTAGCTTCATAAAATCAGGATGTGAAGTTTCGAATTCATGCGTAGATTATAGGACGAAATACATAATTATTTTGTTCAATACAACGAAGAAGAGAATAGGGGCCGAAAATACCCAAAAGAATTTGTAGTGCGTAAATGTGAAGCTGAAATTGGAAGAACTTCGGAACAACCCGGCCAATTTGAAATAAAAGACGTATGCACAGAGTAGATCAAATTTGGTAACTTTCTTGATTCTCAGAACATTTTGAGGCCTTTCTCATCTTATTCAAACATTCAATGAACTCTCAATAACCCATTTAGTCCCAAAAAGATTTTGAGCCGGAGCTTCGGCTTCAGTCAGAAACAATCAATCAGTTATCTCACTACTCTGAAAATTATGCTGACTCCACAAAAATTACAGCTCTGTATGTATTGCAGATAACTTAATTTCAATGATTTCTAGTCTATTGAAGCGTCAAAAGTAATGCTCTGTTGGCTGTTGCAAGAATGCAGCATTGAAACGAGTTGATCAATAACTGAAGATCAAGATCATGTTCGTCCAAAGAATATATGTCGAACAAGATAGTGATAGATCTCGCGCACGAGAAGTTGTGTTATAGAAAAGTTTTCTATTTTCTTCTTCTTTGTCCAACCAATCATATCGATCCATTGATTACCAACTTACCACCCCAAGCAATGAGAACTTGTATCTGTTGTCACCGTCTCTCATCAAACTATCAGCGTTCTTTTTAATCTCTGTACAGGCGATACTACCCGTCAGATCTGTTACAGTACAATCGATCGGAACGCCATTAAAAATCATGTCCATTGCTTTCACCCTCATGAAAAGACTCTCTGGATTCCTGAAGATACTATTTATTGCCGTATCTTGAAAAAGAAGAGAGTTATCTCAGAATTAAATAAGTAATCATAGAGTAGTAATAAATGAAAGCTATTTTCCGGCCTGGAGATTTCTCGTAATGTACATGCTCCGATTTTCAACAAACGTCATATTTCTCCCGACAATAGTTCCAACAGGGTGATTTTTCTTTCATTGAAACTCTTTCAGCCCTTTCAACAGGGTGATGTTAAAGTATATTTCGGTAGATTCTATCGCAGGATGATCCAGATTGGTCGTGAATGAGAATCTATCGGTTTTTCCTGCTACTTGTTTATTGCACCTACGTGCGACGTTTCATCTGTATTTTTCACAGCCCTTTTCAAGCTCAATTAGAGTTCCATAAATTATAAGTTTAGAGCATCACAGATTTTTCCCAAGAATACTTGGAGTCATTAAATAATACAATTAACTCGAGTCACTAAAGTTATCCAAACGGATGACTGTACAACCAGGCCATTTTTTGACTCTTTGAATTTTTTTGAGGAGAGAGCGATGGAAAATCTCTCCTCTGCCATGATCACAGTGGCAAAAATCAAAGCAGTCTGCTTCTTAGATTCTCATTCACGACCAGTGATGTTAAAGTGTTTACCAAACATTGATTCACGTATATCGATTATAGCTCTTTTTCGAACAAGAATGAATATTTAGAATGGATCAAATTCTAAATAAATATTTGAGATAGACCGAACCTTAATAAATTTAATGAATCTGATACGACGTACGAACGAAAAATAAAATAAATGTGAATCGTTTCGAGGAGTGATTAAAATAAAGCGTAATCGTCATAATATGTCAAGGAAAAATTATCAGAGGCACTCACTGACTAGTGGAATTAAGTGGGGTTTCTCTCGAAGTATCGACATCACTGTTGCAAGGATAAAAACATGAGGTAAGACCACTTCCTCATTACCGTCAAGACCCTCACTCAAATCAGGTCTGAAGATCCACTTCCTTTTCACGCTGTACTCGAGAGTATCATCGTCAGGGCGATCGAAAAGATCCGTTTTCTCATGCCATTCTCTAGATTGAATTTTGAATATTCATTTAATATCGACTTCATGGGATCCAATTCAAGGAATCTGAAAACTCACTCAAAAAAGTAGGGACCAACTTCTTGGAGTATAGGTTTTGCACCATTACTCACATCGTCCGCATTTGTAATATTGAACAGGTAGATTTTGTACTCGATGAAGAATGGAAATTTACTCCATAGATCTCTTGTGGGTGACCCCGGTTTCAAGGCTATAAACTATTAAAAGTATTTAATTAGTTCATCAAGGCTATGAACTATTAAGTGTACGTAATTAGTTCGACACTCATTCACCATATCGATTTATAGGCGTCACAACGAACCAGCTGTACAAGCTTATAAACTCATAACGTATGTGGTCGGATTATGACAATTTATGACCATTTTGTATATGATGATGAAATTTCATTGGTTCGAATCATCGTAACTTGAGCTAAATTAAAATAGCCATATCATCTCCCTTCCAAATTTTCTACGAGATGTGATTTTATAACGTGAAAAAGCAAAGTTATTTGGTTGAGACAGTCAAGTTAGATAACATACGTAATGGCTGGGAGTTCTTCTCTAATAATAGGATCTCAATAGAAACCATGATTGCAAAGTCAATTTGTCACACCCAAGAAAGCTCTAAATGTTGGAAATCTCTCTCACCATTCGTCAGACGAATATAACATTAGATCATATTTTTTCATGGCTTACAGAAGCTGATCGAATAAGGTACACGCATTTTTCGAAACCCATTACGAAACTGTTGTTCTAATCTCTTCAATCCATGCCGTTTATGCTGTAATCATTGATAGTTATTGATTCCCTCTTGGGGAAACATTCATAAAAAAATTCCAGGGTAATACGCTCATTTGTTTGATGAATAGCTCTCAAATATTTGAGATCCACTCATTGTCCGTTTTATGAAAGGGAGTCTTTTTACATGCAAGAGAAAGTACGTTTCAAAAGATTTATACTGCAACGCAAAAATTTGTGACACCACTTGCACAGATTCTCTTTTACAAATTGATCTCTAAAAAGTACATTGAGCCCTAGTTTTTGTGTGTTGCACCAATGAAATCATGAAGAAACTCAAATGGAGTATCACGAAAAATAACCATCTCCCAAATCTACAACCATTGCAATTTCTATTTACTTACTGTGTGGATTTGTGAGTCGAGTAGCTGTGGAAAAATGACCCACCCAAAGGCAACTCCAAAAACAAACAAGCTGACTCCTCCTATGCCTATTTTCATATTTTGATCCATTCTTCTTTTTTTCGTAGGTCCTTTCTGCAAGTCTTTGAGCGAAATCAAATTCTGCGGAGAATTTCAGAAATTATTTGAATATCCTAATTTATTTAGCCATTTTCGACAATTGAGCACATCCATCGCATCAAATCAGATTGATGTTCCGGAATTCGTCGATGAGCTTATAATTGACGAACAGTTGACTTGACATAGTTCGATCGCTCTTGTCGACTTTCTTGGACTCTAACTTACCGTTTTTTGGCTTGAAATTTTCAGTCTGATTGAGAACACCTTAGATTGACTACAACACTCCACGTAGGTCAGTTTATCTTCTGATTTGAAATAACTAGATTGAAGGATCTATAACGAATTCAATAGGAATATTTCAAGAAAACTTTGAGTCGAGAAGCTTGTGTCTTGATCTCTCGACAGAGCATGTTGATACTGAAAATGCAAACGAATGATTGGCAAAAAACGATAAGAGCCACAGAAGCAACGCATTGCTTGAATCTACGAGTAGAGGAGGAAGATTATCGAATGTAATGATAGATGCTGGGATACCGTGACATTACACTTACATGAGTCTTGACGCTTCCGCTGAGCAGCAGCGTAATTCAAAAGACTATGGAATTT
>JAPYYZ010004653.1:0-15780 GCA_030522705.1 Eretmocerus eremicus
AATATCGTCCATTTAATCCCATTCGATAAACCGTTATTTTGACTCCAGATTCTCATTCAATTTCCACCGCAATCTGCGATCAGATTTGTTCTCATTCATCAACTTTGACCATCATATCAGTCCGATTCAAACTCATAAATTTTGGAAACTTATTCTCAGTAACTCTGATTTATATTCGGGACTCTGAAACAGCAATGGGAATCAATTACTTTTCCCGGCTAGGGTGCCTGGACATGGCGGGAGGGCATTCGTATTGGGAACCCCTTCCCCAGGATTCATGCGGACTCGATCGTTATACTATACTGTATGAAGGAAATTCTTTTAAGTTCTATGATAATCGAATTAGGGATGGAGGAATCATCTACAGTGTGACGTCGGATCAGATTACGTTCGCCCTTACGACAAAAGCTACAGAGTCGGTATGTGGATATCAGGTAGTGCGAACGGAGCATCCCCGCCTGGTGATATTTGAGACAAAGAAGGGTGAGGGTTTCGCTAAACGGGGATCAGTCTACCCTTTCGAGATGGACCTTTTTGCGAATGTGAATTCCAAATTCGTCTTCGTAGAAAGGTGGATGGGATCCGGGTTTCGAACCCTCTATCGGAATGTTCTGATTAACCGATGCAATCTCGAACGCCAAATACTCCAGAATGCGCTATCCATTGCTGTCAAGTCCCCGGACGAGTTCGCGTACAACCTGATGAAAGGACCGGGATATATGGCTCTTGTATCCGGAGAGGTAGTGCATGTAATCAAGTTTCGCATCGAAACAAAACCCTGTTCCTCCAACCCAAAACCCACATCCTCAAATTCAAAGGATCTGAAATATCTTGCAATACCCTTCTCCCTGCTTATAACCTCGTAGACAACCAGTGGTACAAAATCATGCCAGGACCGTCTGAAGTTAAACCCCCTCAGAGGATCAGACCTATGACCAGAAACACGTGGAAGTACGTGAGCCTCGAGGGCCTTGCTACCTCAGGAATCTATACGAACGACGACCTCAATCACCTGAGGGAAAGGATTATGTTCCCACTAGAAAACCAAGGTCATTTGAATGACCTAGCTCGTGAGATGCATGGGCAGCCTGTGACCAGCACTCAAGGTGGAATCCTCAGGCTCCTGAACGAAGGAGCAGTCTCTCGTCTGGCCATCTCCTTGTGGAACAGAATTTCGGATAGGTTTATGACGTTCGGTACAGCAAGTGCCGGATTTATTGCCATCTTCATGATCCTCCACATCTTCAAAACCGTAATGGATAACTTTATCCGCGGTTACACCCCCTATTCCGTTTTTGGCCGGTCCCTACACTTGATTGCAGTCGTCTGGAGCACCTTGGCACATTGCCTACTGGTGGCCTGTCTGAAACCTTCCGAATCCTCCGACCAAGAGTACGAAAGACCAGACACCGAATTATCCCCCATTACGAACTCCACCCTGACTCCCAAAGTATACCCTGACCTTACAGTTCTTCACGACCAGCATATGGTCGGCGGGAGCACGATGTACGAACCAAACTGTGCCAAATTCACCTAACCCTTCCCACCATATTTCAACTTTCCAACCTACCTCATTTAGCGCCCCGAATTCCCCTTCGATACCTCCTAGATCCACCATCCATCGCGAATAAATCTCCAGGCACTCGAGGCAAAGGATAGTGACAGATTTGCACTTTCGCTTGTTTAATTTCATTAACCAGACGAGAGCGTTTAAGTCGTGGGGTGTGATGTTCGCGTGGAAACACGAACATCTATCGGTCTCCGCTCGTGCGTTTTCGGGCGTATTCGTGCGGATGCGCCCGAGAGCGCATCTGTGGAGACAGAGTCAGAACATGCCCGAGAATCTTCTCTCTCTCTCTGCGCACCGACGCTCTTCTCGTTCTCTCCTCACGCCGGGAGAGAGGGAGAAAAGCTGCGAGTAGGTAGGAGCGTTCATGTCACCGTATTCCCCTTCGCGCTCTCAATTTCGGTTTTTGAGAATAACATTTTCCGCTTCATTGTGGAGAAACACCTGAATAAATATCGATTGCACGACTCGCGCTCATCTACCGAAAAATATCAAGGCGGGATGACGAGACGCCCTAAAAAGAGGACAATGAGCCTCAGAATTGAATAGAGGTCTACGCAACCCATATGCGTCATCCCACGGCCAAATTTTGTAACATTCCTATATAAGTTTATCGCTCAACTTTTACTTGACTTTTTCCTTAGTATTTCCCTATATTTTTGTCCTTTTATCTCATAGAATTAAGTCCCAAAACAGAATTATACCCATTATATCCCCATATAATATATCTATATATATTTATATATATACATATATATATCCATACATAGGATAATTAATTGAAGAGTTAGCGTATTTCGAGGGCAAAAACTGATAACCGATCCACCGCAATAGCGGAAAGTTAGCGGAAGTATGCTGTATACTAAATCATACGTGTGTGTGTGTGTGTGTGTGTGCATCTAGTCTGTAGGTTCCGGGTATACCTCCAGAAAATTGACTTCGTTCTTAGACGAATCACACGAAAATGATATCCTGAAATATGAGGAAACCCAATGAATAATTCATATCCAGCTTATATATTGAATATCATAAAATATGTATCATGTGGCGGATTGTGCCACAGAATCGTCACGTCGCGCCATCCATGGGCCATGTCATTCTCGCCTATCGACCGGGCGCTCCACTAGATCAAGAACTATAGCGCCTGCGCGCCACGTTCAAACAAGTTGGCGCGCGCAAACTCAAGCTTATCGGGTTGGCAATAGAGGAGTCAGCTACTCAGGTTCCCAAATTTCCCTCCCGGCAACTAGCTCATTGTCAACCCCTCCGCGACTTACGGAGGGGCAGAGAACCGCTTTGTATAAAACAGGGCATTCTGGCCTTCTTTGCTCTCTTCTCTCCTGGACCCCAGTAGCAGTAGTAGCTTTCCTCTGGACTCCTTTGTTCCAGCCCAAAAGGTACGAGGCCCCGCTTTCCCGGCTGACGTGTACTTGATTGTACACCTGCTTCAATGAAGAGTGAAACTGTAAGTCTCAATCTTCACTACCATTTTCCCCTTCGCGACACACACTCAAACTACCCAATATATATAAAATTGCGTGATAAAAAAATGAATGTAGATAGCTAGGGAGCTCTTCTCCTGGGATTAGCCCGGGGCAAGAGTGGTAACCGGCTTGGACTGAGGCATAGCGCCTGATAAGTTCGAGTCGACTTAGCTAGGTGTAGGAAGTGTCAGTATATGAGTTTCGCCACACACTATTTGACATTTCTCTCAATCAAAATCGAGCCCGGAGATAGTGGACGAAAATCCAGACTCCGAATAAAATATTTAATCAACAAGAGAATAGCCAAATTAGTGGCATATAACACTTTGTTGGTTCCAGGACGATTTCTCACAAATGAGTTTCTGCGCTATACTCCTATCAGATAGGTGTTTGTCAAGGAAAACCTTGGTATCCACAGTTTTTCAAATAAAATAATAGACCGATATTTTCAATTCACACTTTCAATTGCTATTTCATGATCAGCCACAACACCTTTCCAGCCCAGTGACTCGCCTCCTTCGGAATAAGCCATGTTTGTCAACATAGGATTATACTCCTCACATTTCTCACGTTGATAGAGGCAACTTAAGTATATACTGTAAGTTATATATATGATCTGCTGGTCTTACAGTTCAAGGCAAATTATTCTTGCAGTTGCAGTAAAGGTTCTAGGTTGATTGGAATAGTAACATGAGAGTTGTCATTTTGAGTTTGCTCATTTCACTATGTATTTTACCGTGGCACGGTTTATTCTCGCAAAATCTTCAAGATATTGACCAAACATTGATGATACATTCACGAATTTGATGAAGAAACATGGCAAGTTTCAATTCTCGAAATTAAAATTTCGGTAGGATTACTCTCATCCTGACATAATTTTGATATTAGAAAAGGAACAATCATCAACTAATACGTTAATGAATGTAACTCATACATGTATTGGTGTAATCAGGTGTAACACACCGCGGTGTGGTGGATTAACAACCCTGCGAAAGCAGGCTGCAGCAGACAGAAAGCTGAATGCGTGTTGTGAACGAGACGAATTGGCCGCTTCGCACGGCAAAAATTGACGTCATAAGACGACGAAGACATCACATTATATCTTAGAGAACGAGGTCGCAGGGAGTTCTGATGAGGTCACGTGATATCGATTTGAACCGGGGTCGGATTTTCAACATTGAAAATAAATTACTAATCGTTCTTATAAAAAAAACTGTATTGTAGTTCAGTCACTTTTGTCATAAACTACTCATTAGCAAAATAATTGGAGATGATGATTATTCTCTATTCTGAGGTAATGAACTAGTCCTGAATCTATAATGTGGTCCACCCTCGAACAATCACTATCGATTCACAGAGTAGGGCATATGTTCTCGTAGAGGACTATGGTTTCTGGACGGAATTTGGATGCTTATCTAATTCGTTGTTCCTCGCCTGAATTGTTGATAAATTTTGTGGCCAACTGATCTGCTCAACCAGTCCACAATCACTACCATTTGCAGAGTAGGGCAACTGTTCTCATGCGAGGAGTATGTTTTCTGGACTGTATGTCATACATTTCACGCTTGACCTTTCATGAAATCACATGACAGTATTCTTTCCAGCCTTTTCTCCGGATCTGTAAGAGTCTGTTCATACATGTCGTTATCTATTGTTCACCATAACTCCTGAACGGTCAGCCAATGCTCTCAAAATCTTGAGATCTCATAGAAAATTACTCAATCAAAAACTGAGTCAATTTTGGGCCTTCCATATCGCATAAATTTTGACTCGATTTTTTGATCCCGCGAGTATCGTCATTTCAAGAATTTTCATATGATGGAAGTGTGATATTTCTGCTCTGCCAGCATTAAAAAATACCAAAAAGACAACTACTGTCAATGTCCATGCTTTGATTTGATTGTTTGACACGGATTTTTCATTCAACCCCTTAAAATTTTTTTCAACAAAAAATTCATATCACTTCTGGATTTCCCCTCAAATTTATTGATCGGAAAGTCTGTATCAACCAATCAATCCAAAATACGGAAGAATGTCATGATACACTCCTCCGTATTTTTGGATAGTAATGGGTAGTGGATAACATACTTTCATGATATGAAAATTCTGAAAAATAAAAAGAGAAATACGATGCTGGCGTGATTAAAAACTCATAAGCCAAAATATACGCGATATGAGAGATAGTGTGAATTTATGAAGGGTCCTTTCTGAAATGTGTTGCATACTATCTAGAGATCTTGGAGGGAAGAATGAGAATGGTTTCGTTCCATGTAGCTTAGAGGTATACCCGAAAGGAGATACGGTATTGAAAGAACAATTTTCCAGAATTTCGTCTGCACTCATGAATTAACCGTATACGGTAAATTCATGAAACGTCGTTGGTGAAATGTATTAGGTACAATTAATAGATCTTCTCTAGAGAATTGAGAATACCTCCGTTCTATATGGCTGAGAGTTATACTGGAAGAGAAAAATACGATTGGAACAACAATTTTTCAAAAAATTCGTCTATACTTTTACATGAAGCGTAAATCGTAGATTGATGAAATGTCTCTAGTGGAATATGTCATGTACAATTGATAGATCTCCTAGAGGGGATCAAGTGTACTTCCGTTCTATATCGCCAAGAGGTATAATGCAAGAGGAAAATGGGATTGGAACAACAATTTTTCAAAAACTTCGTCCGCACATATGAATAAACCGTATTTGGTGAATTCATGAAATGTCTTTGATAAAATGTGTGATGTACAGTCGATTGATATTCTAGATGATCGATAATAACTTTGTTTTGAGGTGAGCAGACGTATTCTCGAAGAATAAAATGGGAATGAAACATCCACTGTCCAACAAATCCGTTGAAATAGTGTATGTATTAATCACATAGATTGTCATTGGTGGAATATTCAATGCACATTCAATAGATCTAGAGAACAAGAATAAAAAATGCTCCGTTCCATTCAACTGAGAGGTACACCATGAGAGAAAGATCGCATTGGAACAACAATTTGTCGAAAATTCCGTCTTCAATCCTAACCAGAGTGAAGAGATCGATACTGCTATAGAAATTTGTCAATAAAACATCAATTCGCCGAGAGTTTCGCTTTCACCCATGAATAGATCAAACGTGGTGATTTTATCAAACATCGTTAGTGAAATGTCTGAAATATGTATATTCTACATATTTTGGCTATGAGGGACAGGAACAGCTTTGTTTCATGCGGTTGAGTTATATACTCAAATAGGGACATGTAATTCTATTTCGAATTAGGAATTAACGAGCAAACAATTAGATTTATTTCCTGATAGTTTTGGAATGAACTGTCCTATTTTCATATAGAATCGGTTTTTGATCACATAATTTCCATTGTCGAAAACAAATGTGAAATAATAATGTATGATACCGATTTGACGAAGCATTCTGCTAACCTCATTTAGCAGTGTAATTTGGGCTGGAATCGGCTGCTCATCAAATTCATCAAACCTCCCCGGAGATGATAATGATTGATTCGGAACTCCGAGGTGATGAATGAGTCCTGAATCTATAATGTGGCTCATTCCTGGACCATGACTGTTGATACACAGAGTAGGGCATCTATTTCGGTGCTAGGACTATGTGTTTTGGGCTGAAACCAGCTGCTTGTCCTGTTGATTACTCCTCGCCGGAAGTGGTAACGAATCTTGTCGCCAATCGATCCGATCAACCAGTCTACGATTCATGTTTTGGTCCATTTCTCGAAAACCTCTGCCGATTCGCAGAGTAGGGCATCTGTTCTCGTGCGGGAACAATACTTTCTGGGCCGAGATCAGCTGTTCTTCGAATTTACAACTCCTGCCCGGAGGTGTCCATGAACTCCTCGGAATTCGGGGGTTATGAAGTAGTTTCGGATCTATGTTGAGGTCAATTCCTGGTAAACCACTGGTAATTCGCAGAGCAGGGCATCTATTTTCGTGCGAAAACTATGTTGTTCGGGCCGAATCAGGCTGCTCGTCGAAATTATTAAGCCTCGCCGGGAGTGGTGATAGATTTTATGGCCAGTTGATCCGATCAGCCATTTTACGATCTATGATTTGTTCCACTTCTTGACTACCACTACCGATTCGCAGAGTCCGGCATCTGTTCTTGTGCGAGGAGTGTTCTTCCTGGACTGAAATCGGCTGCTCATATATCCTCCTGCTCCTTTCCGGAAGTGGTGATAGATTTTCTGTAACTCCGAGTCAATGAACTAGTTCTGAATCTATGTTATGGTCCATTCCCGGATGACCACTGTTGATTCGCAGAGTGGGCCATCTATTTTCATGCGAAACCTTTGTTTTCTGGGCCTAATTAGGCTGTCCGTCAGATTCACTACTCCTCGCTGGAAGTGGTTATAGATCTTGTGTCCAATTGGTCCGATCAACCAGTCTAAAACTCATGTTTTGGTCCATTCCGGGACCTCCACTACCCATTCGTAGGATGGGGCATTTGCTCTCGTGCGAGGAGTAAGTATTCTGAGGCGAAATCGGCTGTTCATCGAACTTAGTACTCCTCCCCGGAGGTGTCCATTAAGTTTCTCGAAATTCGGAGGTTATGAACTAGTTTCGGATCCATGTTGAGGTCCATCTCTGGTGAACCACTGGTGATTCGCCGAGTAGGCCATCTATTCCCGTGCGAGAACTATGTATTTTGGGCCGAATCTGGCTGCTCGTCCAATTCATTACGCCTCGCCGGAAGTGGTCATCGATTTTGTGGCCAGTTGATCCGATTAACCATTCTATGATCTATAATTTGGTCCATTTCTCGACCACCACTACCGATTCGCGGAGTCTGGCATCTGTTTTCGTGCGACGAGTGTTTTCACTTGACTAGAATCAGCTGCTCATAAGATCTCCTACTCCTTCCCGGAGGTGGTAATGGATTCTCTGTAACTCGGGGTCAATGAACTTGTTCTGAATCTATGTAAGGTCCATTCCCGGATCACCACGGTTGGTTCGCAGAGTAGGGCATCCATTCCTGTGCGAGAACTAGGTTTTTTCGTCCGAGTTAGGCTGCTCGTCGAATTTACTACCGCTCGCCGGGAGTCGTCATAGATCTCGTGGCCAATTGATCCGATCAACCAGTCGACAATTCATGTTCTGGTCCATTCCCGGACCACCACTACCAATTTGCAGAGTGGGGCATCTGCTCTCGTGTGAGGAGTGAGTATTCTGGGGCAAAATCGGCTGAGATTCGAGATTCGAAGGTTATGAAATAGTTTGGGATCTATTTTGAGTTCCATTTCTGGATGACCACTGATGATACACAGAGTAGGGTATCTGTTATCGTGCGAGAACTATGGTTTTAGGACAGGAATCGGTTGCTCATCGGATTCATGATTCCTCGCCAAAAGTGTTAATCGATTCGGTAGCTGGGTTATCCGATTAACGAGTCTACGATCTATGTTTCGGTCCATCGCTCGACCACCACTACCGATTCGCAGAGTAGGACATCTGTTCCCGTGCGAGGAGTATGTTTTCTAGGGTGTAATCGGCTGCTCATTGAATCTACTACTTCGCTCCGGAAGTAGTGATAAATTTTTGGGACATCGGAGGTTATGAACTGGTTTTGGATCCATGTTGAGGTCCATTCTTGGATCACCACTGATGATGAGCAGAGTGGGGCGTCTATTTTCGTGCTAGAACTAAGTTTTTTGGGCTGAAACCGGCTGCTCGTCATGTCCGTGACTGCTCGCCGGAAGTGGTGATGAATCTCGTCGACAATCGATCCGATCAACCAGTCTACAATTCATGTTTTGGGACATTTCTCGACCACCACTGCTGCTTCGCAGAGTAGGGCATCTGTTCTCGTACGAGAACAATATTCTCTGGGTTGAAATCAGCTGCTAATAGAATTGGCAACTCCTCCCCGGAGGTGTCAATAAACTTTTCGGAATTTGGAGGCTATGAACTGGTCCAACTATATTGTGGTCCATCTCTTGATCACCACTCTTAATTGGCAGAGTAGGATACCTATTTTCGTGTGAGAATCGAGTTTTTTCGGCCGGATTAGGCTGACTGTCCGAATCATAACTCCTCGCAGGACGGGTGATAGATTCCGTGGCCAGTAGATCTGATCGACTAGTCTACAATCTATGTTTTGGTCCGTTCCTCGACTACCACTACAAATTCGCAAAGTCCGGCATCTGTTCTCGCGCGAGGAGTGTGTTCCCTGAGGCGAGATCGGCTGCTCATCGAATCTACTACTCCGCCCCGGAGGTGATAATGAACTTTCCGGAATTCGGACGGTATGGACTAGTTTTGAATCTATGTTAGGGTCCATTGCTGGACGAGGGGTTTGTCACGAGGATAATCGCTCGATGAACGTGTATGCTCGTGGATACTCGTTTGGATACACGCCGCTGCTCGCGGATGCACGCCGCGGTCGCGGGCGACCGCGTGCAACGCGGGTAGAAGCGCACTATGGGTGATTCTAGTAATTTTTTTTCCATTAGTGAATAACTTGCGCTAGACTCAATCTTTTTCGACGATTCAAAGTGGAAAATGAAGCTCAAAGCCCTTAGAATGAAGGGAAACTATTGCAGCACCGGTTTGCTTTTGTTCATATTACTAAAAATTATCGAGGGTATCATACCCTCGGAAAATCCCAGTCATATAAACAAAAGCAAACCGGTGTCGGAATAGCTTTCCTGTATCCTAAAGGCTTGAAGCTTCATTTCCCATTTTGAATCATCGAAGAAAATTGAGTCTAGCGCGAGTTATCCACTAATAAAAAAAAATAAATAGATACGCCCATGGTGTTCTATTAATTCTTTTTCCATTAATAGATAACTCGTGCTAGACTCAATCTTTCTCGACTATTCAAAATGGAAAATGGAGTTCCAAGCCTTTAGAATAGGAGGAAACTATCGCGGCACCATTGCGGCACCAGTTTGCCTTGGTTTATATTACTGGAATTTATCGAGGTTATCACATATCCTCGATAACTTCTAGTAATATAGACAGAAACAAACCGGTATCGCAATAGTTCTCCTCTAATTTAAAAGCTTGGAGCTTCATTTTCCATTTTGAACCGTCGGAAAAGATTGAGTCTAGCGCAAATTATTTGCTAATGGAAAAAAAATTACTAGAATCACCCATAGTGCGGCGTGTATCCGAGCGAGCAGTGGCGTGTATCCGAGATCGGCCGAAAGTATCGACGAGTATAGCGAGCAGCGCGGCGGACGCAAGCGCTCTATAGTTTCTGCTAGGCGATTGAATCAACTTTCACGTTTGTTACAGAACCATTTTCGCACTAATTGCTCACAAACCCTACGTGAATATTCCATCATCATAAATAAGAGATGGTCTGATACTTCGGTTCTGTTTTTTTATCGTGGCTCAAGTTTCCTGGATAGTATCATATCTAACGTGAGCATTGTTTCTCGGAGAATTCATTAGCTTTTGGAATATCGTAAAAACACTGTCTAAGATTGGAGAGTATTAGACACATTTCCCCACACATTTCCCCTTGCTATTCTCATGTTCACGAATCGCTTAGGGAAATACCCATTTTCTCATTCAAGTGAGACACCCCCGGGACCGGAATCTTGGCGAGATGAAGATTATTCCCAAATCTCAGACAGGCTATCAACCCGCAAGCTCAATAACCCACTACACCTGAACTCTGAGAGGTTGGGATCATTCCCAAATCCCAGACAGGCTATAAAACCGCAAGCTCTTAAACCCCCGGGACCAAAATCTTGGCGAGATGAAGATCATCCCCGAATCCCAGACAGGATATCAACCCGCAAGCTAAAGAACCCACCACACCTGAACTCTGAGAGGTTGGGACTATCCCCAAATCCCAGACAGGCTATAAAACCGCAAACTCTCAAGCCCTCGGGATCGGAATCTTGGCGAGATGAAGATCATCCCCAAATCCCAGACAGGCTATGAACTCGAGAGTTAATGAACCCACTAAACTGGAATTGCTAAGGTGGTGGGGATCATCCCCGAATGCCAGACGAACTAAGAACCCGCAAACTGATTCATGCATGAGGCCGGAACTTCCGGTGTTGGAATCATCCGAAAAACCCAGACAGACTCTAAACCCTTAATCTAGTAAGCCCGCGGGTCCATAGTCTGTCTACAGTTTGGGGATGATTCTCTCCTCCCCAGAGTCCTGGTGTGTATGGTTTATGAGCTTGCGAAATCTCACCCTGTCTGGGATTTCGGTAGAATTCCCAATCCCGAAGTCCCTGTTATGTAGATGTATTAGCTCGCGGGCTTATGCTCTATCGGAGAATTCATTAGCTTTTGGAATATCGTGAAAACACTGTCTAACATTGAGAAGTATTAGACACATTTCCCCACACATTTCCCTTTGCTATTTTCATGTTCACGAATCGCTCAGGGAACTACCCATTTTCTCATTCAAGTGAGACACCCCCACTCTTACGGTTACTGGACCAACTCAAGAAATTTGAACAGCATCTCTTTGACATTGGAAGAGCTTCGAATCCCATCCTCTAAAGTATTCCAAACGATGATCTGAAGCCGAGTTATGACTCTGCGAAGTAGAAGTGTAAATGTGCATTGATTCAAAAGATTCATTCAACCGCCGCTGCGCATATATTTGCTCTCGCACATGAGTCCATTTATTCAAAAACTTCGGATTCATTCTGATTTTGAATATATCATCTTGGAATTCAGGACAAATATAATCGATGGACCCGTCCATTCAATTGACATTCTAGTTGAGCAAAAATGATGGAAGGATGGGAGGTTCTCCGGATTCATTGGAAGATGTCTATATCCTTGGAAAACGCTCAAATACGGATACCATGTGAACATCCTCAATAATGGAATGACAGATCAATCCGTCTGGACCTCAAATTTTGATGGATATACTGATTTGGGCTACCGAGGTGCCACAAGAGTACCTCCAAATCAGGAAATGTAACGCTCCATACTCACGTCTCCGTTTTCGAATGAATCGCTTTGAAGAAGTTTCAGGAGACTGCTCTCATACCGCGACCTCCTCATTTTGAAGGACTGCACCGAAGCTCTGGCGAGGAGAAAAATGTTGGAATGTGCATGTATATGAATTTGGAGGTTGCGAGACTAGTTTTTCTACATTTTATTCATACGATCATAAATTTTTCCCTCGTAGACGATCCGGAAGAACTCGGAGAAACGAGTAGATCTTCTTAATCTCATTGGAAGCGAATCCCTCGAGCTCTTTCAATGGGATCCGTTGAGGAGCAGAGAGTGAGTATAGAGCATCGAGTTCTTTGCTTTCGAGCATTCCCGTGGCTCCTTGACTATCGAACGCCGTTCTCCGTGAGAAACGTTCCAAGTATGTAGAGAGAACGAGTGGAAATGATTGCGGAGGCGGTGTAACAAACCGAGAAAGCTTAGTCCGCGATCTCGCTATCAAAACTGGCAGTCGTGTACGAAACCATCGTCGATAAATTTACCAATGCAGGACCAATGTTCAATATACGGTCAGCAGAATCTTGGCACATCTGTTCCTCAATGCTCCTCCGGTATTTGAAACGCACTCCACGCGACTAGAAGAGTTGTCCAGATTTCCATCATTCTCTTTCAATTGGAATATGCACTGGATAAACGAGTCGATCGATCATATTCTCTTCCATCTCCAGGATAATATACTCACATCAAGAATGAATTAAGAGTTCAGGAATGAACAAACTCATCCCAGGCGGATGTAATGAGCACTCGAGACCAGAACTTTCGCGAGGTGGAGATCATCCCCAGATCCTACACAGACTATAGACCCGCAAGCTAATAAATCCGTAAGACCGAAAGTTTGGGAGATGAAAATCATTTGTAGATCCCGAACGTGCTCAAAATCGCAAACTGATGAATCCTCGAGACCGGAAATTTGGCTAGGTGGGAATCATTCCCATACCCCAGAAAAGCTATGAAACCCTCGAGACCAGAACTTTGGCGACATAAAAATGACCCCCAGATTCCAGACAGGCTGTAAACCGCTAGACCGGAATCTTCAGCGGAGTGGAAATTACCCCCGAATCTCACATAGGCCGTGAACTCGCAAGCTAATCAATTCTCAAGACCGGAATACTGGCGAGGTGAGAGTGACTCCCAAATGTCAGATTATTACGAATACCAATGTACAAGATACGGCATCTCACTTCAAGTCATTCCATGTTTGTTTACTATGAGTGATCTCTTGTCTTAATCTAGTTGTTGTGATGAGTTGTGGAATAGAGCTTGCACTCTTTTGTATTGTGTTCCCATCAATAAACCAGTATTCTCAAGATAAATCTTTCTCCAAAGATCTCATATTCTGACAGGTTATGGGCCTGTAGTCGCTGATTCTGTGGTGAAGGGAATAGTTCATTTCTGAACGAAAATGACTAATACACAGACAAATATACTGTCCATGCCGCAACTTTCAAGTACAAATTTCTCATCGTGGAAATTTCGAGTGAGACTTTATTTGGAGAAAGAAGGAGAACAGGGACGGCAAAAGATAATTTTGAGAAGAAAGATGTGAAAGCGAAATGCATCATTGTACAATGTGTAACAGACAAGCATATTGAATATCTACGAGAAGCCAAATCAGCACAACAAATGATATCTTCTTTAGAGAGTATATTTGAGAGGAAAAGCTGTTTATCTAAGATGTTTGTTATGAAGAGAATCTTGAAAATGAAGTATCAGAGCGGTGAGTTGCAGGATCATTTCGTAAAGGTTGAGCTACTCATTCGTGAATTGGAAGCTCTTGGCTCAAAGCTTGATGATACAGATAAATCATGTTATCTCTTACTTACAATGCCGGAAAGTTATGAGACAATCATTACTGCACTCGAAACTTTGAATGAAAAACTAACCTATGATTTTGTAAAAGGGAGACTTCTTGATGCTGAAATGAAGATGAAAGAGATTTCACAAGATAAAGATACAAAATCAAATGATTGTAGTTTTCCAACAGTGGCAAGTAGAGGTTGTTTTGAATGTGGGGACTCTAATCACATTCGAAGAAATTGTCCCAAGCTCGTGGCAGGAAACGTCCAACAAAGTCGTGGTGGAACACGTGGTCGTGGACGTGGCAGGACAAATTATCGAGGTAGGGGCCGAAGTCATCCTTCAAATGATAATTCAAGCAGAAATAGGGCATGTATAGCTGATGATCAAGAGATTGCCTTCATAACCGCTAATGTTGACAAAGCACTGATCACTGAAGAATCCTTAAGTTCAAACAGTTTGATTTTCTTCCTCGATAGTGGAGCAACAAGTCACATGGTACGAGAGAATATGAAGCATATAATGACCGAGTATGAAGAGTTTGAGAAATCATCACCAATTTGTATTGCTAATGGAGATCTTATTGTAGCCATTGGAATAGGTATTATCAGAGTTGTGGAAACTATATCTGGTAGACTGGTCAAATTTCAAGCACTCCTTGTACGGAATTTGAAAGTAAATTTGCTGTCTGTGAGAAAATTGAGCAAGGAAGGAAACTCAGTGCTATTTGTTGATGATCGAGCAATCATAGAAAATCAATCACATAATTTCTCGCTGGAAACTAAAGCCATAAATGATCTATATATGCTCAATTTTAATATTCCAGCAGCATGTAACATAGTGAGTACATCTGCACATTTATGGCATCAACGTTTAGGACACTTGAATACAAATAGCATGAAGGAAATGAATCTCCCAACTCCTGATAAACCTTGCGGGCCTTGTATGATTGGAAAAGCAAAAAGGCTACCATTCAAAGATGTAGATTTGCCTAGATCAAGTCGTGTTGGTGAGTATCTGCACACAGATCTAGCAGGTCCTGTAAATATTCCCACGATAGAGGGTGAGAAATACTACCAGGTTGTAGTCGATGATTTCAGTCATTTCATCACAGTGTACCTGTTGAACTCGAAGAGTGAAGCTGAAACTAACTTGATGGACCACGTTCGTATGCTCGATGCACAAGGTAAACCATGCTCAAAAATACGCTGTGATCGCGGTGGTGAATTCCAATCGAGTAATTTCAAGAATTTTTGTAAGCAAAAAGGAATTATGTTAGAAACCACTCTTCCTTACACTCCACAACAGAATGGTGTGAGTGAACGATCTAATTTCACTTTGATGAGTAAAACTAGAACTCTGTTTGCAGAAACAAATCTACCAAAGTATTTGTGGGGTGAAGCAATTAGATGTGTTGCTTACCAATTAAACCGTTCACCATCTTCGGCAGTGCAAGGAAAGATACCAGCTGAAATATACTTTGGTAAAGTTGACCTGACGAAACTCAAAGTTTTTGGATCAAAAGCTTGGGCATACAAGTTACCTAGACCACAGAGCAAGTTAGAGACTAGAGCGCTAGAATGCAGAATAGCCTGTGAGTAACAGAATAATCATCTCAAGGGACGTGAGATTTGACGAAAATGATTATATTTACGCAGAAAAGTGTAAAAAAGATACGGATGCTAAAATTTATGAAGGAATCCATTATGAAGATCTAAATAGCCACAGTGGTGATGAAGATATGCCGGGAACTCAACGGTTTGAAGAAAATGAACACGAAAACAGTGAAGATGAATTTGTTACAAGTAGTGACACTTCTGAGAACGCCACTTTTCCAGATGATGTAGCTTATGATGAGACCAATGTTGAGAACGTCAGACGATCAGGACGCGAAAGGAAAACACCAAGTTATCTCAATGACTACGAGTTATACTCAGCTTTTTGTTTTTGTACAGGAGATCCAACTTCTTTCCAAGAGGC
>JAPYYZ010004654.1:0-18084 GCA_030522705.1 Eretmocerus eremicus
GAGGGTCTTCCAATCAATCTCTATTAGTCAGAATTTCTCTCAGATAGATATTGGCTCCGCTGTACTGGAACTCGTAAAAAATGTTTTGGTCGCTTCCGACCGCCATATTTGCGATTTGTTGTTGATTTGCTCCGTCGGTATCGCAGTTGTTCTATATTAGCAACAGGCCCGTTGCTGGATCTCTAGCACTTCTATTGTGAACAGTGAAGCGTGCACTTGTACAAAATGCCCGGTCTCGGTCCACTATTTAGATTATGAACTGAAAACTTCATTCTTACAAGTGAATACAGTACAATGATCATGTGGACAGTGCTTGGGTGCCAACAGGCATGTTGCTAACATAGAACAATTGCGATACCGACGGGGCGAATCAACAACAAATCGCAAATATGGCGTCCGAAAGCGACCAAAACAGTTTTTATGAGTTCCAGTACAGCGGAGCCAATATCTATCTGAGAAAAATTCTGACTAATAGAGATTGATTGGAAGAACCTCAAGAATCGGCTGGATACTTTTTTGAGGAGGGGAAAGTCCTAAGGAATTGGTGAGATCAGATTATATGACCTAACCTTGGAACTCGTCAACATTCAATGTGATAGTATCTCAGTGAAATGTTATCACCATCATTGTGATTATTCAGCCGATTCTTTAGCGCGTAAACTTCAACCTTCCAGAATTTCAGAGCTGTCCTTGCGGTAATTTTTGAGTGGTTATGGAACTACGGAATGAGCATCGGTATCCGACATAGCCTTAATTGGCAGAGATCGTAATGAGCACATGAGCAGGCTCTTTCTATCGCTAAGAGACAGTTAGGCGACAGTGGGCACGAGGGAGTTATTCATTCATAAGAAAAGGAGGATATTTTGAGCGCGTGCGCGCGCGCGCGTGTGTGTGTGTGTGTGTGTGTGTGTGTGTGTGTGTGTGTGTGTGTGGAGTTATGTGTGTGTGTGAGTGTGTGTCACGTTTTCCCGAATCTACAAATCTGTCTTCCTTTTATGAGCAGAATTATCTTCTCCTGAAGAAGAACGAAAAAAATAGCACAATGATCGTTCCTCTTGCGGTTTGTGTTCGTACTTTCAGATCACCGATGCCGGGTTTATAATGTTGAATTTCGAATAGATTTCTGTCTTATCTGGTGGAAGATGTTAGTAAAATTCGTTGGGTCCTTCTAGTCAGATGTAATTGCTCTCCTATGATTTGGCGCCGAGGAAGCACTGAAAAATACGCTGCTAAATGGGATTAGCAGAATGCTTTCCCAAATCTGTATCATACATCATCATTCCACATTGGTTGTTGAAAGTGGAAATGATGTGATCAAAAATTGCTTTTATATGTAAATGGGACAGTTTATCCCAAAACTATTAGGAAATGGATCCAATCGTTTGTTCATTAACTCTTACTTGAAGATAAAATGACGATTTCCTATTCCAGTGCATGTCTCAGCCGTATATGAACCAAAGTTATTTATATTCCTTATAGCCAATACATGTGAAATGTGCACACTTCAGACGTTTTGCCAAAGATGTTTCATAAGATTACCATATACAATTTATTTATGGGTGGAAGTGAGATCTTGGTGAATGGATGTTTCAATGACAATTTTCCATTTCAATATAGATCTCTTTACTCTGATTAGGAGAGGGGACAAAATTTTTGACAAATTGTTGTTCCAATGCGATTTTTCTCTTTTAGTATACCTGTCAGCTGAATGAATCAAAGCAGTTCTTATTCCTGTTCTCTAGATCTATTGCCTGTGCATTGCAGATTCTACTAATGACCATCCATGAAATTAGTACATACACTCTCTTCATGGGTGCCAACGAAATTCTTGCACAATTGGTGTTTTATTGCCATTTTACTCATCGAGGATACCTCTCCACCCCATAAAACGAAGCTGCTCTTGATTATCTCGACGAGATCAATCGACTATACGTGACACATTTCACCAACGACGTTTCATGTATTTACCGAATACTGTTCATTTATAAAAGCGGACGAAGTTTTTGAAAAATTGTCGTTTCAAATCCATTTTCCTTTGCAGTATACCTCTTGGCGATATAATACAAAAGTATCCTTGATCCTCTAAATAAGAACTATCGATTGTACGTAATACATTTTACTAATGGCACTTCATGAATTTACCATTTACGGAACATTTATAAGTACGGACGAACTTTTTGAAAAATTGTTTTTTCAATCGCATTTTTCTCTTCCAGTACATCTCTCAGCCATATAAAACGGTGGTATTCTTAATCCTCTCAACAAGATCTATGAATTGCACGTAACCTATCTTACCAACGAGGTTTCATAAATTTACCATGTATGATTTATTCATGAGTGCGGACAGAATTTTCGAAAACTGTTCTTCCAATCGAATTTTTCTGTTTGGGTATACCTCTCAGCTTTATGGAACAAAGCCATTTTGACCTTTCTCTCCAAGATTTATAGACTGTATGTGGCACATTCCAGCAAGAACCCTTCATAAATTTACACCATCTTCCATATCACGTATATTTTAGCTTTTTTTAATAACGCAAGCATCGTATTTTCCGGAATTTTTATATAATGAAAGTATGATATATACTACTATCATTATTCAAAAATAAGAAGGAGTATATGATGCCATTCTTCCATGTTTCGAAGCGATTGGTTGGTACCGACCTTCGGTCGACTTTTCGTTCGATAAATTCGAGGAAAACTCCAGAAATTAAATGAATTCTTTTGTTGAAAGAAATTCCAAGGGGTTATAGGAAAAATCCGTATCAACTAATCGACTCAAAACAAGGAGATTCGCAGTAATTGTCTTTTTGTTATTTTTGAATGCTGACAGAGCACAAATGTCATATTTTTATCATATGAAAGTTTTCAAAAATACGACAATCATGGGACCAAAAAATCATGTCAAAATTTCATGTTAAAATCATGTAACATTTTGTTCTACTAAGTCGTATCATCAACAATTCATGAAATCATTGGTTTGATTCATATCCTTGATGACGGTCATCTTAAAAACCAAGCAGGTTTAGAAAAAGTCAGGACATACATGTCAGTTCATTATGTCTCGGGAGTCGTCCGCCATCACGACTCCGAGAATACGTTAATCATTTCTAAAGATTGATTCGATCAGAAGTCAGCAATAATATGATATAGATGAAAATTTCTTACTTCTCCGCCAGTTCTGGACTCCTACACAATGGAAAAATGCACGATTCGAGTATGACTTGCAGGACGTGAGATGACCCATTGATGACTTCAACTCTGTCTGAGAGCCACAGTTCCGTACATTTCGCAACCATTCTGAGAACATTTGCGCCGCAGAGTTCGGGCGAATGACTGGCAGAATCATAAAATACCAATCTCTATAAGACATATATCAAAACAGACGCAGCAAATTCGGATTACTCACATGACTAGATTACAGTGGGCTTCTTGCATCACTGCGAGCCAAGCCAATGTCGGTTGAGTATCTCTTGGGTCAGGTTGGTAATCATATAGAGCATTGATGATTTGGGCATTCAGTTCTGATGGCAAAACTAGTTGTGTTGGCCTAGATATCATCAGTCCATGTAGAGTTTGGAGACAACAAGATGATAGTAGGACATTATTCAATGACATGGCACCCAGCAATCCTTCGCACAATAACTAGAGAGTAAATGGGAAATAAGAAACATAGGATGATGTGTATGACCTGCAACGTCGAATATTATGGTACAATGAATTCCACGTTATTCGCAAGTTCGAGCGAAAGTGTCACATCTGACGGATAACTCCTGAAACGCTCTAAGAAAGGAGAAATACATAGATTTTGGCCCTCATACAAACGCAGCTACGTGTCTGCATACAGAGGTCACGTGGCTCTTTCTACCTTAGAAAACTGCGATCCGCGCCATCTCTCGGGACTCGAACTTGCGAATAGAAACGAGCCTCATCAGCTCTTCTCGAGAGCATAAGAGGTCAATAAAGTGGTGACATCAATGTCCCATGAAAGAAATTGATGTAGAATACCTTCAGAGACGATCGTGGGAACTTGGCAGCAATATCTTTCATCAGATTCACAGTGTAAAGGGTATCACTCATTTGCCCGGGCTGATTAGCATTTTTCAATTGCGAGAGGCAGAAATTGGCGACTTGAGATGCAGCTGGATGGATATCTGGAGCCTCGGTACCTTTCACGATATCGCTACCTAATTGCACGTGAATCACAGAAATATTAACTCGATAGTTCTTACATTTTAGATGGATTAGATATTCACCTTTCAGAATTGTAGTTATTGCACGTTGTGATGTTTTTCGTAGTTTTGGCTTAGCATGCGTGACAAAAGACAAGATCACGTCGAGAATATGATCAGAAGATGCAGTGTTCCAAGCAGCCCGTTCTTGAACTTTGAGCAAAATTGAAAGACAACCAATACACTGAAAAATTAGAAAATCCGTGAAGATATTCTATGATAACTAAGACGAAGAATAATTACGGTCGTACATGGCGCAAGATGAGAGGATCTTCCCCAGATATATTCTTCATTAGTACTTGAGAAAAGATTTGAATCGCTCGGTCATGATGATAGTTGAGAAAATTCTTTGGTACTGCTCTCATCCCCATTTCCAAAAGCAATAGGACTGCTGCAATGGTTTCGTCATCTTCAGCAGCTTCCAAAGTCGTTATCTGTGGAATAAAATGCATCAAAGTTTTCGAGAAGTTCCGTGAAGATGATTTCAGATCGCATTTATACTCACAAGAGCCAAGTAATATTCAGTTGATGATTCTGCACCTCCTCTCTGTTTAATGACCTCTGAAACTGTGGCTAAGATGGCCAGCATATTCTTGTGTGCCACCGAGTTTCGTTGGAAATTTTCAAGGAATCTGTAACAATATTGATCAGAGACATGGACATGCAAGAAAATACCTTCGACCATGAGGATACGTTACTCACCGGAAGAAAGAAATATTAGAACACCCACTCCAATCACTAGCAAAGGTATCAGAAGTTCCATGGGTGCCAGACCCCTCGTCTGAATTCGCAAGTGCATCGTCTATGATGCCCACCTCTCTTTGGATGGCATTATGGTTTTTGATTGCAGCCACAGTTAGTTTAGATGATCCTAAATGAGAAAAAGGTATATTAATGATATCGTTACATCTGAGAGACTTTCTACGTAAGAACTCTCAAAGCGCTCGAGAAAAATTCAATTCCTGTCAATTAAGGCGGGGCCGTACACCGTCGCCATATTGAGAAAAATCTAGTGTATTGTACGTGACGCCACTGCAATTTTTGAACGTCACAAAATCGCGACACGAAAACGGCAGATGGCGCCACCATAATTGTATGAACAAAACAAGGTATCTTCCCTCCCTAACCCAAGGTATCATTCCCATGCTTTGTGTATGTTTATCTGCATCATTATTGAGATAATGGGGGATCTTTCTCCAAATCCCGGGAAAGGAAGCAGGCGAGACTCGCATCTCGACCCTCGGGGCGAGGTATACAAAACTGACAAAAATGGCTCCCGTTTTCTTTCAAAGTCTCGGATCGATCCCAAAATTGCTAGAATATGATCGTCCACATTTGGCTAGGTAGCTAAATATAATGGGAGCATATTTTAGAGGACCGAGGCTCCTAGGATATTGAATTTCCACATGGGAGACTATTGGTTTAACTCAAACTAAAACTAGTATTTGAGTGAGAGGGAGGATTTAGAAATTGGTTTGCCTCTTTCTGTGAGATACTGGGAAGTTTTGGGCATCAGTAAATTTGTATCAGATTCAAATTCAGTATTGATGAATATCAGTTGATCCTGCATACTTGGAGAAACTCTCTCGCTCCATAAGTCAAATACAATAACCTTGTCCTAGGTAAGGTGGCCTCATTACTCTTTATCAGAGATGATGTAACCCATAAATAAGAGGGATGATGGAAACTATACATTCTTTTGCCTGGATCAGGAGTATTTTCTTATACTCAGAAACTTAGAATGAGTATTCGAGAATATCATAATCACATCAGAAGTTATTCAGGAAATGACGAATGACGTTTTCCTCAAGCAACAAGAAGAACCTCACAACTCCATTCAAGAGTTGCATTGGACATAGTTGAGTGGGATAATCTTCGGCAATTTTCAAAATGACTTTCTTGGAGATGCAACTAAAGGAATGAACCATATTCTCCTTGTTGTAAATGAAGACTTACAAAATAATAATTTCCAGACTTTTTGGTTATATTATTTTGTATTTTATATACTTATTATTTTGTAAGTTGTAAAATATATAAATATTTGGCGGAAAGAATGATTTTTCAAAACATCGCTGGCTCACAAAAAATCATCTAGAATGCAATAAAATAATTTTCTTGCTACCTCTTCACCTGTTCTTTGGGAGGATGATTTCCATTTTTCATAGTCAAAGTTGTTGCACTCTCTCTAAACTATACAATGCACACAATGTAGGCGTGGAGTGCTACAAATATGGACTATGCCCGACGTTACATGATTCTTGTATCAGACTGTAAAATACAATATTGTACAAGCCATAGAATCATCAGATCTTGATTGAGGCAAGTTGATCGATCACGCGTGTTTTATCTCGTTTCATGGGTACCCTGCGCTTTTATCGTGTGCATTGTATGGTTTAGAGGGAGTGAAACAACTTTGACTACGGAAACGGAGATTTTCTTCCCAGGGAACAGGTGAAGAGATAGCGAGGAAAATATTTTTTTCCTTTCTAGATGATTTTCTGTGAGGCAGCATAAAAGCGATGTTTTGGAAAATTATTTTTTTTCATGGAACTCGGATGCATCCGGAGAATACCAGAGAATAATCTCAGACGTCACAGAGATCATCTGCGTCATTTTCAAAATGATGGCGGATTTTCTTCTTAATCCCGGGGAGGATCACGGGCCAGGCTCGCTTCTCGACCCTCGAAGCGGGGTATACAAAACTGACAGAAGAGGCTCTCGTTTCTCCTAGAGTCTCGGCTCCATCCCAACGATGCTAGCAGGTAATCTCTAACGTCTCCGGGATCATCTGCATCATTCTCGATATGATCAGGAATTTTTGTCGGATCCTGAGGAGGGTCACGAGCGAGACTCGCTTCACGACCCTTGAGGCGATGCATACGAAACTGACAGGAATGGCTCTCTTCTCCTACCAAAGTCTCCGATCCATTCTAAGAATGCTAGAGGATGATCTCACAAATCTCAGGGATGATCTGCATCATTTCCGAGATGATGAAGGATTTTCTTTATATACCAGGGAGGAGCACGTGCGAGACTCGCTCCCCGCCCCTTGGTAGGAGGTATACAAGACTGGCAAGAGTGGCTTTCTTCACCAGGGTCTCGGATCCATCCTAAAAATGCTAAAGAATGATCTGCCACATTTCAGAGATCATCTGCATCATCTTGAAAATGACGACGGATTTTCCTCTGAATTCCAGGCAGGATCATGGGCGAGACTGGCTTATCGACCCTCGAGGCAAGGTATACAAGATTGACAGGAATGGCTCTCGTTTCTTCCCACAGTTTCGGATCCTTCCCAAACTTGCTAGAAAATGATCTTCCACATCCGAGGGAGCAACTGCATCATTTGAGGGGACGGAGAATTCTCTTTCGACTCCCGGGGAAGATCGCGGGCGAGAATCGCTTCTCGACCCTTGAAGCGAGGTATACAGAACTGACGGAAAGGGCTCTTGTTCTCCCCAGAGTCTTGGATCCATCTCAAGAATGCTAGAAAATAATCTCCCAGATCTCAGAGATCATCTGCATCATTCTCGGAATGTGGGGCAATCACGTGCGAAACTCGCTTCTAGACCCTCGGGGCGAGGTATTCAAAACTGAAAGAGACGGTTCGTGTTTGTTTCCTGAGTCTCGGATGGATCCTAGAAAATGATCTTTCATATCCGGAAGAGCAACTGCATCATTTGAGGAGATGGGGATTTTCTTTCGATTCCGAGGGAGGATCGAGGGCGAGACTCGCTTCTCGGCCCTCGAAGCGAGGTATCCAAAACTGAGGGAAAAGGCTCTTGTTTTCCCAAGATTCTCGGACCCATCTCAAGAATGCTAGAATATAATCTCCCACATCTCAGAGATCATCTGCATCATTCTCGAAATGTGGATTCTCCCAAATCAAGGGAGGATCACGTGCGAGACTCGCTTCTAGACCCTCGGGGCGAAGTATACAGAACTGGAAGGGACGGTTTGTGTTTGTTTCCAGGGTCTCGGATGGATTCCAGAATTGCTAGGAAATAAGCTCCCACATCCGAGGGAGAACAACATCATTGGAGGAGATGGGGGATCTTCCTTCGACTTTCGGGGAGGATCGCGAGCGAGGCTTGCTTCTCGAACCTCGAGGCGAGGTATACAAGACGGGCAGAGAAAGCTCTCGTTTTTCTAAGAGTCTCGGCTCCGTCCCAAGAACGCTAGGAAATTATTTCACGCGTCTCCGGGATCGTCTGCGTCATTCTCAAGATGACGGAGGATTTTTCCCAAATACCAGGCAAGTGCATGTGCAGGACTCGCTTCTCGACCCTCGGGGGAGGCATACAAAACTGACAGGAATGGCTCTAGTTTTCTCTGAGGATCTCGGATCCTTCCCGAGGATGCGAGGAAATGATCTCCCACGTCACGTAAATCATCTGCATCATTATCAAAATGGGAAGGGGGGGGGGTATTCCTTCCAAATCCCAGGAAGGATCACGGTTGGAGCTCGCTCCCGACCCTTGAGGCGAGGTATACAAAACTGACGGGAATGGCTCTCATTTCTTTCCACAGTCTCGGATCCATCCCAAAGATGCTAGAGTATGATCTTCCACGTCTCCGGAATCCTCTGCATTGTTTTCGTGATGATGAAGGATTCTTACCGAATACCAGGGAGGGGCTCGAAAGAGACATACTTCTCGACCCTCGAGGCAAATCATACAAAACTGATGGAAATCGCTCTCGTTTCTCACTAGAGACTGGAATCCACCCGGGAAAAGCTAGAGAATGATCTTACACGCCTCAAGAATCATCTGCATCATTCTCGGAATGATGAGGGATCCTGTTTCAAATCCCGGGGGAAATCACGGGCGCGACTCGCTTTACGACCCTTGGGGCGAGGTATACAAAACTGACAGGAATGTCTCTCATTCCTTCCTACAGTCTCGGATCCATCCCAAAAATGCTAGAAGATGATCTCACGCGTCTCAGGGGTCATCTGCATCATTCGCGAGATGATGGAGGATTTTTTCCAAATACCAGCGAGTGCGACCGCGAGTCTCACTCCTCAACCCTCGAGGCGAGTCATACGAAACTGGTAGAAATGGCTCTTGTTTCTTCCTGGAGACTCGGATCCATCCCAAGGAAGCTAAAGAATGATTTCACACGTCTCAGGGATCATCTGCATCATTCCCGGAAGCATGGGGGATTCTGTTTCCAATCCCGGAGAGGATCACGGTCGGGACTCGCTTCACGACCCTTGGGGCGAGGTATACAAAACTGACAGGAATGGCTCTCGTTTCTTCCCACAGTCTCGTAACCATCCGAAGAATGCTAGAGAATGATCTCACATGTCTTCGGGATCCTCTGCATCGTTTTTGGAATGATAAAAGATTTCTACCAGATAGCAGGGAGGAGCACGGACGAGACTCACTTTCTCAACCCTCAAGGCGAGTCGTACAAAACTGATAAAAATGGCTCTCGTTCCTCTCTAGAGACTCGGATCTATCTCGAAAATGTTGTAGAATCATCTCACACGTCTAAGGAATCATCTGCATTTTCGTCGGAATGATGGGGGATTCTGTTTCAAATCCCGGAGAGGATCACGGGCGAGACTCGTTTTACGACCCTTGGGGCGAGGTATACGAAACTTACAGGTATAGCTCTCGTTTTTTTCCAGAGTCCCCGATCCATCCCAAGAATGCGAGAAGATGAACTCCCACGTCTTGAGGATTATCTGCATCATTCTCGAGATGTGGGGGCGTTCTTCTGAATTCGGGGGCGATCACGGGCGAGACTTGCTTTCCGACCCTCGGGGCGAGGTATACAAAACTGACAGAAAAAGCTATAGTTTCCTCCCAGAGTCTCGGATCCATCCCGGAAATGCTAGAGAATGATCACACGTGTCTTAAGGATTATCTGCATCATTTTTAAAAGAATGGCGGATTCCCTTCCGAATCCCGGGGAGGATCACGTGCGAGACAAGTTCCTCGACCGTCGGGTGCAGGTATACGAAACTGACAAAAATGGCTCTTGTTCCTCGCCAGAGTCTCGGATCCATCCCAAGAATGCTGGAAAATCATCTCCTACATCTCAGGGGTCATCTGAATCATGCTCAAAATAATGGGGGATTTTTCGTCGTATCCCGGGCAGGAACACGGGCGACAATTGATTCTCAACCCCCAGGCGAGGCATACGAAACTGGAAGATCCGGCTCTAGTTTTTTCCAGAGTCTCGGATCCATCCAAATGAAGCTGATGGACGATTCGACGCGTCCCAGGGATCCCCTGCATCACTTTCGAAATGATGAAGGATTTTTTCCAAGTATCGGGGAGGAGCACGGACGAGACCCTCTTCATGATCTTGGGCGCATCTCATACAACACTGACAGGAATCACTCTCGTCTCTTTCTAGAGTCTCGGATCCATCCCAAAAATACTAGGGAATCATCTTGAACGTCTCAGGGATCATCTGCATCATCCTCAAAAATGATGGGGGATTTCCCTTCGAATCCCGGAGAAGATCACAGACGGAAACTAATACTCGACCCTCAGACGAGGCATACAATACTGACAGAATTGGCTATAGTTTTTTACAGAGTCTCAGATCCATCCCAGAGATGCTGGTGGATGAGTTGACGCGTCTCAGAGATCCCCTCTATCACTTCCGAAATGATGAAGGATTGTTTCCAATTATGACGGAGGAGCACAGACGAGACTCACTTCACGACCCTGGGGGCAACGTATACAAAACTGCCAGAAATGGTTCTGGTTCTCTTCCAGAGTCGCGAAACCATCGCAAAAATGCTAGAGAATGATCTTACACGTCTCAGGGATCATCTGCATCATTTTTGAGATGATGAAAGATTTTCTCTGAATACCAGGGAGGAGCGAGCACGTGCGGGATTCGCTTCTCGGCCCTCGGGGGTAGGTATGAAAATTGACAGAAATGGCTCTCGTTCTTTCCCAGAGTCCCGATCGATATCAAGAATTCGAGAGAATAAACTTACGCGTCCTAGAGATTATTTGCATTATTCTCGAATCGATGAGATTTTTTTTCGAATCACAGGGAGGATCACGTGCGGGACTCGCTCAACGACCCTTGGGGCGAGGTAAATAGAACTGACAGTAATGGCTCTCGTTCTTCCCCAAAGTCTCGGATCCATCCCAAAAATGCTAGAGAATGATCTTCCGCGTGTTACAGATTATCTGCATCATTTTTATATTGATGCCGAATTTCCTCCAGATCCCGGGGAGGATCATGTGCGAGACTCGCTTCATGACCCTCGAGGCAAGATATACAAAACTGACGGAAATAGCTCTAGTCCTTTCCCAGAGTCTCCGATCCATCCAAACAACGCGAGGGAATGATCTCATACGCCTCAGTGATCATCTGCACAATTCTCAGAATGATGGGGGGTGTGTTTCCGAGTCCCGGGGAGGATCACGGGCGAGAACTGATTCTTGACCCCCAGGCGAGGCAGATAAAACCGACAGGATGGGCTCTAGTGCTCTCCAGAGTCTCAGATACATCCCAAAAATGCTGATCGATGATTCGACGCGTCCCAGAGATCTCCTGCATCACTTTCGAAATGATGGGGGATTTTCAAAGATACCAGGAAGGAGCACAGACGAGACTCGATTCTCGACCTTCGAGGATAAGTATACGAAACTGGTAGGAATGGCTCTCGTTCCTTCCCGGAGACTCGGATCCATCCCGAAAAAGCTCGAGAATGATCTCACATGTATCAGAAATCATCTGCATCATTCTCAGGTTGATGGGGGATTTTCCTCCGAATCCTGGGGTCGATCACGGGCGATACTCGCTTCATGGATCTTGAGGCGAGGTATAGGAAACTGACAGGTATGGCTCTCGTTGTCCTCCAAAGTCTCCGACCCATTCCAATGATGCCAAAAGATGATCTCACAGGTCTCAGTGATATTTTGCATCATTTTCGAAGTGATGGAGGATTTTTCCCAAGAACCGGAGAGTGCACATGCGTCTGCACTCAGAAATCACGCCATATCATCCGATGGGATCAAGAGCAGGAGGATACGGAGTTTCATCATGAGACAATAACGCTAAGATGGTCACATAACCTCGAAATCGCTGGGAATGTTCGATTTCTTGCTCACTTCCCAAAATAACTACACTCAACGTTATCGTCTGCACCCAAAAATAATGCCATATCACCCACGGTGGACTAGAGCATGGGTAGATGGAGTTTCAGCTCCAGACGATAACGCTGAGGGTGTCACATAACCTCTAATTTCCAGGGAATGTTCGGATGCATAATTCAACGAATCACTACATTCAACCTTATCGTCTGCACCCAAAAACCATGCTGTATCACCCACGGTAGTCTAAACTATAGGGACATGGAGTTTCAGAACCAGACGATAAAGCTCAGGGGGTTGCATAACCTGGGAATCGCTGGGAATGATCGAACTCTTACTCAATTTTTCGAGAAACGTGAGTCAATGTTATCGCCTGCACTCAAAAATAACGCCATATCGACCGATGGGATCTGAAGCATGAGTATACGGAGTTCCGTCACCAGACGATAACGCTAAGATGGTCATATGACCTTGAAAACGCGGGAGATGTACGAATTCTCACTCAATCCCTCCGATAACGTGAGTCAACGTTATCGTCTGCACTGAAGAATCACGGCATATCATAAGATGCGATCTACAGCATGAGTTTATCGAGTTTCGTCACCAGACGATAACGCTAAGGCGGTCACATAGTCTCGAAATCGGGGGAAATGTTCGAATTTTCACTCGATTCCTCAAATAAGGTGAGTCGACGCTATCGTCTGCACTCAAAGATCACGCCATTTCGTCCGATAGGATCTGGAGAATGAGTATACGGTGTTTCGTCACCAGACGATAACACTATGGTGGTCAAATAACCTTAGAATCGCGGGGAATGTTCGAATTCTCACTCGATTCCTCAAATAACGTGAGTCAACGTTATTGTCTGCATTCAAAAATCACGCGATATCATCCGATGAAATCCGGAGCAAGAGTATACGGAATCTCGTCACAAGACGATAACGCGAAGGAGGTCAGATATCCTTGAAATCGCGGGGAACGTTCGGATGCTCAATCGATTGTCCAAATCAGGCGAGTGACTCTATTGTCTGCACGCAAAGATCACGCCATTCCATCCAATAGGATCTGGAGAATGGGTATACGGAGTTTCGTCACCAGTCGATAACGGTACGTTGGTCGAATAACCTTGAAATCGCAGGAAATGTTCGGTTTTTTGCTCACTTCCCAAAATAACTACACTCAACGTTATGGTCTGCACCCAAAGATCATACCATATCGCCCACGTTGGACCAGACCATAGTGACATGGAGTTTGAGCTCCATACGATAACGTAAAGGGTATCACATAACCTCTAATTTGCAGGAAATAATCGAATTCTCGCATAATTTCGCAAATCAATACACTCAACGTTATCGTCTGCACCGAAAAACCATGTCATATCACCCACGGTGGTCTAGACTATAGGTACATGGAGTTTCAGCTCTTGACGATAACGCTGAGGGGGTCACATAATCTTGAAATCGCAGGAAATGTTCGGATTCTCGCACAATTTCGCAAATAACGACGCTCAACGTTATTGGCTACATCCGAAATTCACGCCATATCATCTGATGAGATCTAGAACATGAATACACGGAGTTTCAGCACCAGACGATAACGCTGAGGTGGTTGCATAACCTTGAAATCGCTGTAAATGTTCAAATTCTCTCTCAATCCCTCAAATAACGTGAGTCAACAGTATCGTCTGCACTCAGAAATCACGCCATATCATCTGATAGGATCTAGAGCAAGAGTATACAGAATTTCGTCACCAGACGATTACGCTTAGGAGGTCAGATATCCTCAAAGCCGCGAAGAACATTCGAATGCTCACTCGATTCTCCAAATCAGGCGAGTGACTCTATCGTCTGCACTTGAGAATCCTCCCAGATCATCCGATAGGATCTAGAGCAGAGTATGCGGAGTTCCGTCACCAGACGATAACGCTAAGATGGTTACATAACCCCGAAGTCGCAGAGAACGTTCGATCCCTTGCTCACATCCCAAAATAACTTCACTCAATGTTATCGTCTGCACCCAAAAATCTTGCCATATCACCCACGCTGGACTAGACCATGGGTACATGGAGTTTCAGCTCCAGACGATAACGCTGAGGGTGTCACATGACTTCTTATTTGCAGGAAATGTTCGAATTCTCGCATAATTCCGGATATCACAACACTCAACATCATCGTCTGGACCCAAAACTCATGCCATATCACCCACGGTGGTCTAGACTATGGGGACATGAAGTTTCAGCTGAAGACAATAACGCTGAGGGGGTTACATGACCTGAAATTCGCAGGGAACGTTCGAATTCTCGCATAATCTCGCGGATAACGACGCTCAACATTATCGTCTGCACTCAAAAATCACGCCATATCATCCGATGAGATCTAAAACATTGGTACACGGAGTTTCAGCACCAGACGATAACGCTGAAGGGGTCGCATGACTTTGAAATCGCTAGGAATGATCGAATCCTCACTCAATTCTTCAAATCACGTGAGTCGACGTTATCGTTGGCACTCAAAAATCCTCCAATATCATCCGATGAAATCATGAACATGAATAAACGGAGTTTCAGCACCAGACGATAACGCTGAGGGGGTTGCATAACCTTGAAATCGCTGGGGATGATGAAATTCTCACTCAATTCCTGAAATAACGTGAGTCAACGTTATCGTCTGCACTTGAAAATCACGTCATATTATCCGATGAGATCTGAGGCATGAGTATACGGAGTTTCGTCACCGGACGATAACGCTAAGGCGGTCACACAAACTTACAAGCTCGGGAAATATTCGATTTCTCACTCGATTCTTCAAATGAGGTGAGTCAACTCTATCGTCTGCACTCGAAAGTCACGTTATATCATCCGAAAGGATCTAGAGCATGAGTATACGAAGTTTCGTCACGAGACGATAGAGCTGAGGTGGTCGGATAACCTTGAAATCGCGGGAAACCTTCGAATTGTCACTCGGATCCTCAGATCAGGCGAGTCACCGTTTTTGTCTGCTCTCGAGAATCACGCTATATCATCCGATAGGGTCTAGAGCATAAGTATACGGAGTTTCGTCACCATACGATAATGCTCAGATGGTCATATAACCTCAAAATCGCAGGAAATGTGCGATTTCTCGCTCACTTTCCTAAATAACTACACTCAACGTTATCGTCTGCAACCAAAAATCATGCCAAATCGCCCACGGTGGACTAGACCATTGGTATATGGAGTTTCAGTTCCAGACGATAACGCTGAGGGTGTCACATAACCTCTCATTTGCAGGAAATGTTCGAATCCTTGCATAGTTTCGCAAATAACGATACTCAACGTTATCGTCTGTACTGAAAAATCGAGCAATATCACCCACAGTGTCCTAGACCATAGGTACACGGAGTGTTAGCACCAGACGATAATGCTAAGGGGGTCACATCACCTCAACTACGCAGGAAATGTTCGAATCCTTGCTCAAATCGTCAGATAACTACACTCGACGTTATCGTCGGCTCTCGAAAATCATCGCATGTAATTCACTGGGGTTACAGTATAAGCATACGGAGTTCCATCACCGAACGATAACGCTGGGGAGGTCAGATAACCTCAAAATCGCGGAAGCGTCCAAATTGTCGCATAATTTCGCAAATCACTACACTCAATGTTATCGTCGCACCCAAAAGTCGTGCTATATCATCTGCTGGGGTCTGCAGCATCGGTACACGGAGTTCCATTATGAGACGATCACGCTGAGGGAGTCAATAATCTGAAAATCGTAGAAAATCTTCGAATTCTTGCTCAAATTCGCAGATAATTCCACTCGCCGTCACCGCCTGTACCCACAATCATCGCATATCATCTACGGTAATGTGAAGCATGGGTTGGGTGCACGGGAAGCCATCACCAGAAGATGCTTCTGCGAAGGTCTCACACCTCAAAATCGCAGAAAATATCTGGTTCCGGACGATTTCGCAGATAACGCCACTCTGCATTATCGCTTGCACTTGAAAATGATGTCGTATCATCCGCGATGTTATGTCATAGCAAGTTCATCCTCGCTAACGTTACCAGTGTTGGAATTCCCCTCGGAAAAACGAAAAGGGACATTATTCGAAATTTAGGTGGAATTGTTCCGGCACCTACAAAAGAAAGAGAGGGTGATATCTCAGTTGGAACATAATTCTGCATTGAATGCGTTAACATCTGAATGGGCGTGATGAGACTCTCGAGATCAGCATCCCACGTAAATTCCTCTATAACACATCTTTTACGAGATATTGAGCGACAAAAACGAGAAAATTGATTTTGCAGCATACCCAGACCCATGTCTCCGTATTTCCATAAAAATGAAATAGATTCGATGCATTACCATGCGTACTCCTCTTTTCCTCTTTACACTGTACTTTTAAGCAGGGCAGTTCTGCCACAGTGGCCGTGACTGCGCCATAGCTTTGAAAATAGTGACATAGAGTCGAGGTCTGTTCGACTTTTATGTGAAAAACTTGATCACTAATTCAGGTCAATATTTACAGTTATTATCCATATTTTCCGGCGGCAGAGAGGACACTAAAAGCTTAAGGGCATGTTAAAGCTCTACCTTACCGGCAAAGTGAAAAAATGGGAACCGAATTTTCCCAGCAATCACAAGTAATTCCTCGAAAGAGTAAAATCAAGATCCCGTGCATTGTGATCATATCTACCATTTGCAAAAAGAATGAAGTGAATTGAGCGAATATGGTTGTCAGAATCACTTCTGAAAGCGAGGCACGTTTGCACGTTGCAACTTTGCAGAAGTGATTCCGGAAAGAATATTCGCTCAATCCGGCCCTCCCTTTTTCCAATTGATAGATCTGACGATAATGCACGGGATCATGAATTTATTTTTCTCGAAATTGTCCTCGAAAAATTGGGAAATAACTGCAAATGTCGAGCGGTGTCGAGAGCTGATGAAATCAGCTGATCGGGGTCACATGGTCGCAGAACTCCATCTCGTCAGAATCCGTCAGATGGCGCCAACATCAAACTTCTGCACCCCTATACTTCCCCGCTGCTTCTGTTTGGCTTCGGCAGCGTCTACAACCTCTATTAGCAGTACAAAATTTGGTCAATCCAAGCACAAACACAGCTACTTACATTAGTCAATTACAAATGATCCAGAGACTGAAGAATTATTCCAATGCAAGGCTGTACTACGAAGTAATACGTATACCATACCCAAAGCTGGCCAAAATTTTAACAATCCTGATGTATTGCTGGGAAATGCTCTGACTGCGGCTAACAATCCAAATTCCAAAATCAAAACAGTCACCAGACTTGTCAGCTCTATCAGTGATATCAAGGAACCAGATGTGCAGAATTCATTTGAAAGGCAAACTCAGCTTATAAATGGTAATCACCATCCATGTCTTAACACAGATTCACGAAATGAAACAAGCAGGCCTAGTTCTCTTAAAATTCTTAGTACTGGTAAAAAATATTCGAAAAACGAGGAAATCATTGTACATAATACAAAAGGTGACATGGTTAAAAAGTTACGAGTTGAAGGGCTCAATGGTGACTCTAAAACTATAACTTTGACAAAACTGTTTGGAACACCAAAAATTGTCATGTTAAAGAAAGATACCTTGAATGGCAAGCCTTGGCTGGAACGAAATTTCTCAACCAAACCCCTATCAAAAAATCTACCCACTAATTTTGGCATACACAAAGCTCGAGAACAGGTAACTTTAAAAGTTCCTCCAAACAGTCCTTTGATCAGGAAAAGAGAGAATTCTGTTATTGATCAGTCAAAAGATTTTGAGTCCAA
>JAPYYZ010004655.1:0-10709 GCA_030522705.1 Eretmocerus eremicus
TTGGACAGCATAAGATGAGGCAGCTGGAACCTGAAAAAATTCTAATCATCGTCACCCGCAAGACAGATTTTGACCCAAAGATTTTTTTTCACAAAATCTCCCAAGTCATAAGTCTGTCCTGGGATCATTGAGGGAGTATCTGTGCGTGAGTTGAGTTTTTGCACATATTCCAATGATGAGGCCTTGATGAAATTTGTCTTGTTTGAATATCTTATCACTCCACTTTTCCATCAGAAGCGGATTTTTAACTTTGAACGAGATGTCAACAAGAGCAGAAATGAAATCATGCATGCAGCATCTCGCCCGCGCGTACCGCTGACCACGAAGTATATTCTACTCGCGCGGATCCACCTACTACGGCCTAGCAAAAGGCTAAATATACTTTTCACGTGTGTGTGTCTATACAGTGTTTGTCGTGCTATGGTAACCGTGGCGCCGCTGAGCGGCTGCCGCAAGTAGCTCACTGAGCCGATAAGAATTAGCTTTGACATGCCCTTAACAGGGGGAGGCAGAGATCAAATCCACCGATTTACCTATCCCAGCCCGGAACTACTCGCGCGTTACTTAGACATGGGTGACGTTGCTTGCGCTTCATGGATGGCGCAGCTCTTCTGGCGTTCCTCCCCGTCTTCTCCTCTTCTTTCTTCGCGGTCCGCCATATATTGCGTTGCGCCTTTTGCTTGGCGTTGCAGGTATCGGTCCCCCTCTTTTGCCATTTTAATGTACTGTGCAATGTCATCCCACGACCTTTTGTTGCGTAGCATTGTTGGTACCAGGTTCTCGGGGTGAGCCGGAACCCGAGCCTTGTTCGGATCTCCAAGCGCATCATGCTAGTGTCAGTGCACTGGAACAATGCGTGCTCAGCGGTATCGTCATCAAAACCGCAACTCTGGCACTCCGGCAATACTCCTTTTGTACTTGACGAGATAGGTGCCACAGCAGCCATAACCGCTCAGAGCCTGGGTGAGCCAGTAGTTGATTCATTTCTATCCCTTTGGCTTTGAGGGTCTCTTGCTCCTGCCAAAGTCCAGCACGCTCACCAAGCAAAAGGATGGGCGGCGTTCCTCATAGGACAGATGCAGCATCCGCTGAGACGGGGCGGCAAGCACTGACCGTCCGAAGTGGAGCTCGGCTCTGGATCAGTCCGTTCACCTGGTTCATTTGCATCGTGCTCGCTATTCTGCCTCTCACCAGAGCGTCATAGAGCATGATCGAATAGCTGACGGTATCGAGGAGTGCTCTTCTGCTGGGTTTGGGCCCGCCGATGTTCGGCATGAGACACTGGAGGGCCAACCCAACCCTTTCTGCCTTAAGTGCGGCTTCTCTGCTGTGCGCTTTGTAGGTCCACTTGTCATCGAACCACACTCCGTGATACTTGATCTTCCTCTTGATCGGAGTATCGTGCCCGTTGATGGTGAAGACGGGCATCTTGTAGCTCCTCCTCTTTGTGACCATCAGCCTCTTGCACTTCTGCTCGGCGAGTTGCGGTTGGTGGTCTAGGAACCACTCGACCCGGTATAGCGCCTCGTTGGCGATAACTCTACCCCCAACTCTTCACCTTAATCTTAACCTATACCTACACACAAATTCTTTTTTTCACCACTTGTCTTGGATACAGGAACCGGGTAATGATTGATTACTTCAAAATTCATCAAGTATCCACTGTTAAACACCAAACATAGTGCGCTCAGTTAAGTTTAGGTGCGGGTATGGGTTAGGAGTTCAGTGCAGAATTAGGCGTAGAGTTGGGGGCAGAATTGAGTGACGACTATAAATTCCAGCCTTAGAAACTATGAAGGGGACTCAAAGAAATGTTCACAAATAGTAATTTGAAAGGTATTCGAATTACTCTCCAAATGTTCCTTGTGAAGTTGTTTTCGGCATACCAGCATCAAAAGCTTGTGGTTTCTGCCGTGATTTCGGGGGAAGGGGGGGGGGGGGTGCCGTATTGCCGTCCAAGCCGGGAATCGTCTGCGCATGCGTATCAGACCTCGGGCTTCGCCCTCGGTCCGCTATCTCGCATGCTCCGACACTCCCTAACCTGTACGGCGGTGCGGCACTTTACCCCAAAATCGTGTCGGAAACTACACAATTTCGACGTGGGCGTGCCGAAAAATCGTATACGCATCCGGGCGAGAATGCAGGCTATTCCGGACCTCGCACATGCGAGGCCCTCAATAGCCCAGTTTCCATCCTAGTTGCGTAATATACTACATCGGTTCCGGTAGTCACGAGTTATTAGCAGAATGCAGGGAAAAGGTCTCTATTTTTGATTTTTTCGTAAAATCACTAATATGGGACTTGGATGGGCCGAACAATTTTGCGACCCTAAAAACCATGGGAATATTCATTTTCCAACATCTCCAAGTAGGAAAAAAATTTTGGGCCAAAACAAAATACGCTGCTGAAAGAGATTAGCGAAATGCTTTCTCAACCCGTTCTAAATGTCCTCGCTTTAATATTCATGTCCATGATTCATCACCTAGGGAACTTATTTGAGAATCGGTAACAACCAACCGATGAAGAAAAATCAAAAATGTTGAATGAATCAATATCAGATTCCTATATGAAGGAAATAAGAAGATGTGAAGAACGGCGTACCATCGTTGGAAAACGAGGTTGAAGTTGCGATATCACAGTGAATGTAAGAGCTAGGTATACAATTCAGGATAGGATGAAACGATTGATTGATGGTGATGAAAGTACCATTCAATTTTGATGTAGGTCGGTTGAAGCGATTGGGATTTCGGGAGTAACGAAGGGGTGTAAGGGAGTCAAAATAAAATTTTGGATGAGAAAATTCGTAAGGGTAGTGGCAGAGTGGATAGGTGGGGCTCAAAATGGAATGAGATCATTGTTGCGTCATGCTGGATGAGCCATAGAATTTTGGTGAAGATCGAACGAAGGGTTCAAGAGATTTTGTGTGGCAACGGACGGGACGGAGAAAAAAACGATCGTGATTCATCAAAGCATTAAATCGAAAATTGGTAACAACCATTCGGTAGAGAATGATCGCATACGTCAAATGAGTTAATTTCAGATTCGTAAAAGGAGTAAAAAAGAAGATATATGTATGCTTGAACATTGTGGTATAAAACTATGGTATAGAACTCGATCCAGAAGAGGGAGAAGCCGATGAATGCAATCCAAAAGGCTAAGAGCATTGTGGGACGATGACGGAAATTCGTATACATTTTGGTGAAGATCAGTTTAGGCTATCTATGAGTTTTGGTGTGAGGAAGGGATGGAATGAAAAAGTAGAATTGAGTTTTTGATATAAAAAAATATGTAAGAGATGATTCTGGAGTCGATGACTGGAGGCTTGAAATGGACTGGCGTCATAGCTGGGTCATCTTAAATAACCCATAAAATTTTGGTCTCGGTCGAAGGTTTCGGGAATTTTCGTATTCCATAGGATAGTAAGAGGAGAGAAAATTCATCAAGTTTTAAGGGTCTTAATAAAAAAATCTGTCAGAACTAATCGATAGAGAATCATAAGATAAATGTTGGATGGAGGAACTTCAGATTTTTGTGTATAGAAAATGAGAAGTTAAGGCAAACGGCTCACCATGGTTGGAAAATGATGTTTAATTTTCGATATAAAAATAGATATAAGATATAGTTTTCTATATATGAATCTGAAGATGGACTGGCATGGTCCCTGACTGATCCTGAACAAGCTACTGAAACTTTGGTGGAGATCGATCGAACATTTTTTGAGTTGTTAAAGGAGAAAGGGAAGACAACGCACATACACATATACATACAGACATCCGGACGATGTCTTGTATGATCATTCACAGCAAGAGTTATGTAATGAGGAAAGGTAAATTGGAGGTACGATTCGATAGAGCTTGTCGAATGGGAGAAGATGGAATGTTTTTCATCAAGGTTGGATGAGAGGAAAAGGGTGAAAAATGCAAAATTAGAAAATGTTGCGAGTAAAAATTTCCGCACGAATACAATTCTTTCTCTTTGATGAAGCGGAGAATTGGAGAAAACCGGATAAAAATGACGTAGACGCACTCATATATGGTTAATTCTCAAGAAACTTCGAAATTTCGTGCCCAGGATTGGTTCCACAAGTACAACAGTCCAAAGCAGGATGGGCGGGGTCATCTTCATCATGAATCGATGATTTTTGAAACCTACATTCGCCGCATTAAGGACTGAATGAAGTTTTGAAATGTTATGACGTGAAAAGGGGTCGAAATATCAGTTCCGTATCATGTCTAAATTTCAACTTTCTGCTCATGAGCGTGGTACACTTCAAAATGTCGTACTTTCCAGCTCTCGGGTGTCAATTACTTCCAAAACCAAGGCGTAAAACGCGTTCGTTACGGCGTCAAAAGATCAAGGTTCATTATAAGTCATTGAGGTCGACATTATGTCCGGTAAATTTCATAACTAAACTTTTTTGAACGCTTTGTCATTGTAGAATCGCATTGATTTCCCAAAGCTGATACTGCGAGCAACTATTTCGCGCATTAGCGCAGCCTCGATCATAAAAATTTGGCGCCAGGTGAGCGAATCCGTTTTCAAAATGGCAGTGTCTAAGAATTTAGGCCAGTTCCGTGTCATCTAGCAACACATCTTGAATGCAGTGTATGGGTGCCGTAGGCGTTTTTTCGGAAGTGTTCATGGCCAAACAAAATTGGATATGACGAGAAGTTGTACTGAAAGTATGGCGCGCAGCGCACAACTCACACCCTACCTATATACGCCTGAAACGGGCTTCTCAACCTGCTCTCCAACATTCGAACATACATTTTTTCTACTTACTAGCACCCCCGAAAGCGATCACACTTTGAACATGCGTGAATCTCTGTTACGCTTCACTTTCATCGTCTTCGACTGTATTTCTACGGACGATCATCAATACATCTCAATGCAAAATTTTCGATATCGCTGGTAAGTTCGCTCGCCGGATGCTCTGATCTAACACTCGCATACCGGAAACATCTTGCTTCGCGCGGTTCATTCAAACTCCTGCTTAATCATGTGTGTCAGATAGAGAAAGCAGTAGCACGTATTGTAGCGTAAGCTGATGAGCGCATGTGCCCGCGATGAACGAGAAAGCAGCAGCACGAATTGTAGCGTGAGCTGGTGTGCGCATGAGCCCGCGATAAACGTTCCGAGAGCATGCGCCAACGCAACTTGACAATATTGAGTCGCGCGGGAAATCCGAAAAAAAAAGATCATCCCCAAGGTATTTAGACATCTATCATGTTTTACATTTTACGTTTTATCCGCCCTAATTCATTTAAATGACAAATACAGTTTTGAACCCAGCATTTATCATCACCGCTTTTGGAAATCAATCCATCGTCTAGTTTAAGACCATGCGAATTATGCGAAGTCTCCTTTCTGTCTTCGGTATTGTAGATTCGTCTTGCTCATATGATCAAATATTCATGAACTCCCATATTTGTCATTGATTTTAATAACCACGGTACCTGGTTCACAGTTTCAGCTCCCAGTTCACCGAACAACAAGAGGTCCAAACTAATCAAATATTCATTAAAGTATCATGTTGCAGTCAACTCCAAAAACTAAATTTGATATTGTTACACATAATTCAGACTGCATAATGGGAATTTTTATTACTGATCTGTGAGATAGCCATGAAGCCTTTCAAGGTCTAGGGATCCGAAGAGCTTTCTCTCGTCTATCGTTGAATTACATCTTGCGATTCCGGATTGTATTGCGAGGATTTCAGGATCGTTGTAACTTGGAATTTTTCATATTGTCCAACATCGCCTCACTCGCCCATAGATAGCTCATAAAATAGATCTCTCAGAGGTATCATTCGTGACAGTATGACAATATATCTTCTTGAATGAGGCGAACAAAACCACGTCTGCAGAAAAATTTTTACCTCGGGTTTTATCAATTCTCTACAAGAGTGAAATCACTAAAGAATCGCTGGATTTTACCTATCTGCCCAAGATAAGGATTCACTGAATCGAGCCATTAGTACTCATCAATTGGATTCCACATTTATTTTGGGCAATGCGCACATTACTTTGATGAGGGAAAAAGTGGAAAGCCACGAGAAAATTAAAATCCCTGAAAAGTCTTGGAATCGACGACATGCTCGTTCTCTGTCAAACAATGTGGATAGTGGAGGAAGGATTGAAATCCCAGAAAACGTCTCAAATATATGGAAACGATCACATGACTTTTCTCTGTTTGATCTTGAATGCTTGTTTTCTGTTGGCATCAATTGTTCAATGTGAGGACAGCGATGTAATTGTAATTCAACAGCTTTTCCTCGTCTATCGCTGAGTTAAATTTTGAGATTCCGTGTAGGGGTGCGCAGAGGTCCAGTTATTGTAGGATTGCTGGAATCAGGAATATCCCTGCTGAAAAAGATTACGTGGGATCCCACGTGGGGTCCCACATGGGGTCGTACGTGGGATCCCACGTGGGATCCCACGTAGTACCCCACGGAGCTGGTGATATCATGTGGAACGTCATGGAACAGGGTTCATAGGTACAACGGGACTTATAAGACACCGTAGAACCCTGTGGGACCCTGGAGACTCACTTGGGACTCAAGGGAACGCCAGTTGACCGGGCGCTGTTGAGGAAAATTGCGTGGGATCTCACAAGGGACCTGCCGGTATGGTATAGGACCTCGTGGGACCTCGTGGAACCGCCTGAGACGCCATGAGACCCCGTGGGACGCAGTGGGATCACGTGGGACCTGTCTTAGATGTCCCATAGGGCCTCGCGGGATCTCGTGGGGCCGCGTAGGACCGCGTGGGGAGCCATGGGACCACGTGGGACCAGCATGGGACGCAGTGAAATCGTGTGGAACGTGAGTAATGTATCCCATGGGACCTCGTGGGGCCGCATGGGGCGCAGTGGTATCGCGTAGGACCCCACGTAGGATGAGGGACCTCACGTGGGGTGTGGGATCCCACGCGATACCACTGCGCCCCACGCGGCCCCGTGAGGTCCCACGAGGTCCCATGGGACGCATAACTCACGTCCCACACGATTTCACTGCGTCCCATGCTGATCCCACGTGGTCCCATCGCTCCCCACGCGGTCCTGAGCGGCCCCACAAGGTCCCGCGAGGCCCCATGGGACAGCTAACACAGGTCCCACGTGATCCCACTGCGTCCCACGCTGGTCCCACAGAGTCTCATGGCGTCTCACGCGGTTCCACGAGGTACCACGAGGTCCTATACTATACCGGCAGGTCCCTTGTGAGATCCCACGCAATCTTCCTCAACAGCGCCCGGTCAACTGGCATTCCCTTGAATCCCAAGTGAGTCTCCAGGGTCCCACAGGGTTCTACGGTGTCTTACGAGTCCCGTGGTACCTATGAATCCTGTTCCATGACGTCCCACATGATATCATCAGCTCCGTGGGGTACTACGTGGCATCCCACGTGGGGTCCCACGTAATGTTTTTCAGCAGGGATTCTATGTGTTCAACAAAATGTATTCCCCGCTAGATAGTTCATACAATACACCTTACGGAGGTATAATTCTTGAAAGTATGGTGATGTATCTCTTCTCGAATGATGAAAACGAACCTCTGTTACCAAACTAATTCTTACCTAGAGTCTCACTCAATTTTTCACAGTGACACTAGACTTCATCACTCGGATCCCAAATTTGTTTTGGGTGTTGACAACGCACGACATCGTGAGAACTTCGCTTACTCTGATGATGGGAAAAATGGAAAGTACGGAAAGAATTGAAATCACAGGAAAGTTCTCAAGTATGGAATCGATTCCGTAAAAATTTTCTGTTAGATAATGGATAGCAAAGAAAGAATTGGTATCCAAGAAAGTACTCAAGTATGGAATCGATCACGTGCTTGTGAATATTTCAATAACATTCAAAATAAAGAATGAGTCGGGATCCAAAAACAGTTTTCAAGGCCAAAATCGATCTTAGATGCTTGTTCTTTGTAAACGAGTTGATCAATGTGAAAACAAGGCAGTGACTGAAATCAAATGAAAAGTTCTCAAGTATGGAGTCCTTTTACTTTTTTTTCATTTGGAAACCCAAGTTGCAAGTGAGTAGTAATCATCGCAACGAAAAAAATTAGAATATGGAATAGAGAAAATTAGCTTTCACACGTCGCACTGAACAAGTTCATGTCAAGGATAATTTCCACAACGGTAGCGAGTCTCGCGGAAATCATTTCCATGATCTCCGTAGCATAATCTGAAATTCTACAAAATATCCCAATCCATCACATCTTCAATTATTGACGTTGTAGACAGGATTGTTATCAGTGTTCCATGGTAATATTAAGTTGTCACAAAATTCGGATACATGAATATTCTCGGAATGTTCTCGCGGGACATTTTGTGGATATCTGCTCACAGAATATTCCATGGAAATATATGTGGCAGGGAACATGGTTCACGCATGAACCTCTGATGGCTCTTCAACGAATTCTTATTGTTTCTGGTGCCAAAGGATCATTTGCTTCACGAGGCATGTACTTGGAAATCCTCTTTGGGAGTGTTACAGTGGAGTAGACCCCACTGTTACAAAGTGGACCCACCACTCCTTGGATATACTTATTTTGACCATTTATCAATAGTATGCAATGATTAATAACATGGGTTAATAATATTTCAACATGAAAAGTTATATTAAAAGTTCTAAATATCTGCAATTTAATAAGAGAAAAAAAATTATCAGCAGTTAGTGGCAGATATACTGAAAAACTGATGCTAAGTGTGGTGTACGCATGAGAAATGCATAGAATTCTTTTAGCCTTCTAAGCAATGACATGGAATGTGAGCAGAGGAGATCGCATATGTTGAGTAATGTTGTAAGGCTTGACTAGCAGAGCCAACGGCCAAGTGAGCAGAGTCAATCATAAAGCCATCCGGCGCACTTACAAATGTTTTATAGTCAAGATCAATGTTTGGGTATAGGGAATACTTGTGTTGAATATTCCATCATCTCCCCTGAGTCCACAGCCAATGTGCATATCTTACTCTAAAAATCAAAGGAAAGATGATTCAAGTCCCTCAGAGATAAAGTAATGTATCACAATAGATACAATATGTATGCTAAGACCAGAATGAAATTCATACAACCACCTCCTTTCAAATACCACAAAATCATGCCCAAAATCTGTTAGCTACAGCAAATCAATGGTGTACCATAAGAAATCTAACATATGAGGAATAAGGATTTCACGGACTGTTCATCATGAAAACCCCACATAATCAATTCATGAGCAAGGATGAATGATGTCAATTATTGAGAAGATTTAAATACATGACAGGACATGGATAACAGTACTCCTTCGCTGAAAAAAGGGAGTGCTAAATAGCAGTTGCTCTTTTATTTTTTTAAAATGTAAATATATTTTCTAGTTTCCATGATTATCTTGTAACTATGTTGCCGATTATTCCTGGCTGATTGACGATGGCAGAAGAAGGATGAATCAAAATTAGATACTCTGCTGTTTTCATTAAGTTTTGATTTTTTCCTAGTTCCTTCATTCATGTTAGGGAGAAATACATATTTGAACTTGTTTCATGTTTATATGAATTTTGTAAGACAATCTTGGGGATCATTGAGAAGAAAATGAGCAAATGAATAAATAAGGCAAGATAATACATCCACAAATTTGTGCAGATGCAGGCAAGATGATACTATGGGAAAATTTAATTCACGTGAGCTGCTCACTGGTGGTAGAGTATACTAGTTAATTAGTGTCATAAAATGAGTGAAAGGTGCAATAATGGTTGGGTCAACGTAACAAGAAAAACATTGGGAGATGACACAAACACATGGTCTTAGGAAGGATTTTCGAGAATTAATCCGAGATAGCTAGAAAAATTGAAAAAAAAGTATACGTACACCTCTGCAGGTGGAGGCGAATGAAAGCTGGGCTGGTACACAGTAGCAGTTATTCTTCTAGCAGGTGCAAGAAACCTGGACACACTTGGTGTCGGCTCCATTTTGACGATGATCAAAGTAAAGAGCTAAGTTGCACGAACTATCCTGGCCCTAGCCTCTCGCCTCCCACTCCTGAAACTCTTGACGTATATCTAATGATGAGGAACAAACGGCTGCCGGCTTCATTGCTCACGAAGACTGATAACCGTTCATAACACAAAATAGAAAGATGATTCCCCAACGCGCACACATGAAACACATAAACGGCGATGTAGCACTTCAAGCCTAACTTGGCGGGATCTTCCACAATATAGTTCACATACACTATAGTCACGGGCTATTCACCCATCTGGCCGCGTCGCGTCTGGCACTCGAGGACTAGGGTCCCTAGAAGGGGGTCAAGACACGGTGTTTTCGGTCCGACATTTTCTGCCCAAGCCCGTGTTATTCACTATATAATATCTATGAGTCGCAGGCAGTACGCACCCATCCCTATAGCAAATCTCAACGTACGCGCATGCGTTAATAGTGAGCCTAAAGTGTTCCCGCCATCCCAAGCTTGACGCTTTGAGGGATGAGCGTCTCCGACCTAGGTTTAGCATACCAAGGGCTGGTATTCAGAGACGGAGCTTGGCCTAAGATTAAAGTTAAACTCGGTTTAGGCGCTGCAGTCGGCGTGGCGGATTAACGAGATAGAGTCGCTCGTCTATGTTTGCCGAATAATTGTGCAGTCTGCGGCCAGCAGAACATTGTTGTGACGCGAGGCATGGTGATTTTAGAGTCGCAGATCATTTTCGCTTTTGCACTTTTTGCGAGAGT
>JAPYYZ010004656.1:0-14563 GCA_030522705.1 Eretmocerus eremicus
GGAAACATGAAATATAGAACAAAGGTCTTCTTGTTCATCTGGATGATGTATGATAACGCTTTGAGAAAGCATTCTGCTAATCTCATTTAGCAGCGTATTGTTATATGATGAAACAAGCGATTTGAACTCTCAAAAGAGTTCAAAACGCGCTCGCCGAGGCGCTGATAGCAACTTTTTGCAAATTTTTCGACAGTCGTCGCAACTCTTTGTGGAAAATTTCCTCAATAAAACTCAGATCACGCACTTTGAGCTCGATTCAGCCACGTCATTTGTTCCGAATTCGATTTTTTGGACGAAAACCACCTTTCACGGCCATGAAATTTGATTCTGAACTGATTCTATTAAAAAGATGTGGAATCAAAAACAAGTTGCGATCCACGCAAGACAATCAGGACCAGTTGCGTGCAACCTCTCGGAAATCCTAAAGCAGAAACTTTTTCGTATATCCGAGATTACTCGAGTTCAATGGATCTAAAGTGTACCATTTTAACTCACATTGCAGGTTTGAAATAAATTGTGTGGAGCAGGCTAGGCATGAGTACCTTTTTTCGCCTCACAGCGTGTACCACGCTCAGAGCAAGATTGGCGCTTTGCGCTCCCTTGGTAGAAAAATGATTCCATCAGGCACTATACCTCCATCGCCGTATGTGTTGATATGTGTTCGTATTGTTTTTCCCTATGTCCCACGAAAACTTTTGTAGACCTCAAACTCTCAACTTGAAATTGAGCATACAGTCACTCGAGACGATGTCTCTCGACCAGGCCAGTACTTTGAATACGTTTTCTGCGGTGGGTCATATCGGGGGGAGGGGGGGGGGAGCCACGGTTCATTTTCGTCCAGCTCATGTCGGATCGTATCTAGGTATGATGAAGTTTCCCAACCGATATCGGCGGGAAAATTCCATCAAAAGGTGACTAATTGTGTTAATTCAACTTTGAACCTGAAGAACATTTAGATAAATGCCCATCCCCGTACCGTCAATTTTGTTTTAGCGGGACTGTCGGATTCACAACCTGTAAGTGGAGCTATTTCAAACTTTCGTCAACTCAACTTTTGGTTCAAATCGCAAGAGATTCGAGAATAGTGGGAATGACTTCGCATGTGGCGGGTGCATGGTTATGGCACATGAGACTTTTCACAAATTTTTCAGCGACGCGTAAAGGCGAAAATCTGCGAGATTTTATACGGTTGATTCCGTTGAAACTGCATGATGGGCTGTCCGGGGCCGGTCATCAGGGAGAATGAAGCAGTGTTACTCCCAGCGTCTGCTACTTTTCCACGATGTGTTCTACCAAAAAGTATAGGGCACAATAGTTTTCAGAGGGATACTTAATTCATCTCCCCTTGGGTCCATGCAATTATAAATACCCAAAAAGTCAGTATGGTGGCATTTCCGAAGCACGACTCTTGCACTTTATGTGCATACCATTCACATAAAATGTTATCCAACCGACGCGCGGCGTCTGCGGTATGAAATCTTAAAATTTGATCATGACATGGTATGTCTACTACAGAAACAGGGATTTAAAAATTTTTCCAAGCATATGGGGCTATAGTCGAGATTATGTCCCATGGATTTCGCTAAGTTCTCGAGGTATTCGCTGAAACGCTGCTCAAACATTTGTTAGGAACCAGAACCATTCTGTGACGGTTCGATTATTATTCAGAAGGGTTCAAGTTTGGAAATCGGCCTCTACTCTAATCAAAGATTGCGCATGTAACAACAAATATGACAATGAGCTGCCATTTTTTTACTACAAAATAAGACCCACCAGTATCGTGGCTAGATACATAGTATAATCGAGCCCAAATTGATATAGGTTTCCCGTGAACATTTTCTTCAGTACATCTTACCATGGAAATTTAATTATTAAAATTATGAAGCTACTTTTTTCGACAAATGCCATTATCGTGGCCAAATCTCGCAAAGTTTGGGAGTTCCCTCGAATTGGGTCGCATCTATCATCATAAAACCGATGAAAATGTTCAAACTGGAACTACTACTAGGAACAGATTTTAAAATCATCCGAGGACTCCTGTCAAAAATGAATTTTTGCCAACTTCTCTTTCTCCGACGGTCTTTCGGTCAAAATAGTGCAGTTTAAACAAAATCGACCATTTATACTGTATATTGAACAGATTTAAAATGTGAGATTGGTACTCCGTTAGGGTTTTGAGTTATTGTGTCAAATACTGAGGATTGTATTTCTTCGACTGAATGATTCAAGAATTGTCGAATATCTATATAGGTAATAGATGAATTAGAATTACGGGACACCGAATATGTACGCTGTGGAGCTGGGATTACCTTAAAAGAATGTGTTTTTCGAATAATTTGGACAGACAAGAGAATAGTTTTTCGTCAAATGTTTGTATTCTGTTTAATTATAAGAATACAACGAATCTCACGACATACATCAAGATTTACACTCCGAATATACATAACTTGTCTAAAACTGCAAAAATTCTAAATGCGAAAGAACGGGAAGCTGCCAACTGATCGTGGAGGAAAGAATCTCAGAAATTAGTATTATTAATTAACAAGGCAGGTGGCAGTTCACGATTCACTCGAGATGAAATTCAACCATCCAACGCATGTCAAATTTTATAGATGAGAAAAGGTAAGAAAGCTTGCATTGGACGGATTCCAACTCGTAATATTGATTACATTTGAAGAAATAATTGACTAGGAATTTTTTTTACTAAATCTTAACACCAATGATCCAAGAAACAATGGGAGTGTATTTGAATATTTTCTAAAGAAATTCGCGATGCTTGACCCTCCACCATTCCACCAAACTCCTTTTAATTTCAGAGTATATCGGCCATGCTCTAAGCAATACTAGAAAATGATTGGTTGGCGTTTATGTCAAGACTAAAAACCATAATAGGGCTTTTAAAGCCTAAAGGGCTGGATTTTAGTTAAAAGCCATAATAGATTTCAACTGAAATCCAGTCCCTCTGCTGAATTTCCCGGAAAGCTATTCCAGCGGACTCGAAAATTGTTTTCATTGAACTCTCAATCTCGATAGAAACTATGAAAAGGTGTCGAAAAGGAGTATACAAAGCGTGTCATACATCTGGCCTGTACTAGTAAGTGGAATGAATCTTGGAGATGATCATAGAAGAATCCAATCAGGTTGTCAACTTGCGTCTGGAACTTACCTAATTTCTTCCTTGTTTGAATGGAGAGTCGTTATAAATTAAGTGAAATTATTTCGCGGTGTACTCGTAAGACAATAAGCTAAGACAATAAGCTTCTCAAGGTGAAGTAGAATGATAATATTACAATATAGCTATTCCTGCAATAGCCGAACAGTATTGAGAAAATTATCCTCCCATAACGTCATCTCAATCATTTGCGAATTTCATTCTAGCTAAACAAACATCACGTAATTGAACTCTGTAAATTGTAAGCATACGAAAATTTTCTCATGTTATAGCACAACTAAAAAAAAAATTCAATTTCTCACAAAACATAATTGTGATGAATAATGCACTCCAATATCCTGATATTTTCATGTTTTAGAATGAAAAAAGCAGTCAAATCAAAGAATGTTTACGTGTAGTCAAATCACTCCACACGAACCCATTACTTTATGGGTCAAATATAGCGAGTATGCGCTAATTTTGCATTTTTAAAAGTCCATTACAAGAATATGATAAATCTATACAAATGTGATTTCATACTACTACATTATTATAATTCTTATTAGGACTATAGTAAAATATACATACATCCTATCTCAGTTATTTACAATCACATGTAGCGACTTTCATGAAAATATACGTATGTACAGTTAGTTGTAATATAAAATTCGAGAAGAGATGTATCATGTAAAAAAGCTCTAGTTACACCGTGTCTGCTAACGGAAAAAGTGTGGATGACTGTTTCAGAAGGGTTCAGGATGGATCTACATGTGATTGTTTTCTTATTTTTACTTGACTTATGTGAGTAAGTATATAAAATCACATCACCGTTATTGACTAAAGTAGACAAATGATGGACATTGTCATTGTTCAATGCATTTGCATCGTCCGTACAGAGTACGATGAGGTTTTTTAAGAGTAAGTTTTTGAGCGAATTCAATTTTGTTCAACCAGTCGTTGAAATACCGCAAATGATATCATATCACGATTTGGCACTTGTGATCCATCGGCGGGTGAAATGAACCAAATAATTATGGTCAAATTCTTTTTCGACATCATTCATTATGTCAAGTGTAAAAATGCGCGTTTTGCATATTTATAGAAAGTTCAAGTTATCATCCAGTGAAACATAATCGTAAAAAGTTTTGAATTGTATTCATAATTGTTAGCTCAAATGATTTCGTGAATCTTCGTGTTCATTCCCCGAAAGAATCACAATCTCAGGCATTCTACTAAAAAATATTTACTAGTACGGCATTAGTTGAGCCTCTAAGCATGCCCTTATTCTATCACTAAACTCTGTCCCACTTTTGATTTTTTCAAAAATCAGCTCAAAGTGGTACACGTCTAAAATCAACCGGCAGATTTTTTGTTCAGCGAGCTCAAAAATTGATTAGTACGATCTCTAGGTAACATAATAAAGTCAAGGTGTTTTTTAGATAAATTTGAAATGAAATGAGAATCAAATATTTTGAATCTCATTTTCGGTAAGTTTCTATAGATCGGTGTGTATTTGTAAAATCAGATGATAACATTGAAAAAACAAAAGATACACCATCAGTTACAAAAAAAAAAAAAAATCTCGCCACTCTGACGACTAGAACCGTTCGAGAACTAAAGTAGTTCATAATCTCGCAATCAAATTCAAAGTTTGTTCCTCGCATTTGTTTACAAAACTCATCATTAGTTCATACCCATTGACCGCAGGTCAGACCCGTTAGACGGGGCCACAGCAGTTATTCTCGATAGCTTTCCTTCTTTTTTTATTGAAAACCATGCTTCTTCCTGCCGCTACTGCTGATGCGTGTCTGGGATATTGCTATCTATGCTGTAGCCGGTAATACTGTCTGGACTCTGCAAGGAGGCAGCATACAATGGATTGACTGGGGTCGAATTAATGTCGAATTGTGTCGAGTCATAGACGCTGTGACTCTGAAAAAAAAATGAGAAAAATTGTTTTTCGGGTGAATTTTCTTTCCAATTGAAATAATAATGCACAACAAGTACTTTGGTATGACGTAATTGGCTCAACAAAATAATTATTTGAGGTATACAGTTATTTTGAATCGTCATTCCTTATACTGTTCCGAGCTATGACAGTATGTTTGTTGGTGTTACTAATCTTGCTGTTTGCAGAATTTGTGAGACTTGATTAAACCTTCCATGCAAAAAATAGGTTAAAACGGATATCACAGCCTTTGGAATTGAAGTCTCGCAACAAAATTCGTCTCAAATCGCCAAGTTATTCCAACTGACGATGATCAACATTTTGTTTCCACATAAACCGAGGTAGGTAATGTTCTGGTAAGTAACTACGCGATCGAAATAAATGAAACAAATGAGTTACACTATAACAAAAACTATTTAATAAACCTCAGATTGTGAGCTGCAAAATATGTACAAATGATTAAAAAATAAGAAAAAAATATTCCATCACTCTTCTTAAAATTACTGCTTTGGAATGATTAAGCGCTATTCATTACAATTTGACGTAATTATTCGCTCCACGACCTATTATAGCACTTTTCCAGTATTTCCATGTCCCATCATGAAAAATCACTGAAAAACCTTGAGTACTTTCGTCACTCACATTCACAACTAATAGCCAATACATGGGATTTTGATACAGTTCTTAAGTGATTCATTCGGACAAAGTGTATGATATTGGAGAGTTTGGCACAATTTCACGTACTTAGTATCACTGAGATTTCTTTTCAATAGTCAAATCACAAATATTGAAGTTGAAAAAAATGTTGAAAATTCATTGACTGATTGAAATATTTGGAACATTTCCAGAACTAATCTCGAGAACCAGAAATAATTCACGAGCTACATATTTTACAGAATATATGGACTGTGATGCAAAAATGATTCAAGCACTTATGACTTTACGGTAGTAGGTGACCAACGTGTTTTTAAATTAGTATTTTCTTCATCACTGTTTGAAACATAATTTAAATTATTAAAACTGTCTTTAGAACTTATTTTTTAAGCAAAGAAAGAAGCAGATCAGTCAGGGAGCCAATTGTGTGCTTGTTGTAGCCTCTGATCTTTTGCAATATCGCTTACGTCAAAACTTATACAATGTAATGGATATTTGTTCATTCTTTTATGGCATCAATTACTTCGGATCAATTCATGGAACGATCATAACTTGATATGAAATATATTCTTTTCTCAAGAAGAGAAGAGAGATTTCATCTCTCAACAAAGACAGAATATCCGAAGCAAAGAGAAAAAATGATGATAATATTGGTGATAAAATCAAATAAAATCAAGAACAATATGTATCAACATCATTCTTTAAAAGTAGTACGCTTTTTTTCCTCGAGAGAAAAAAGAAAATCAATCTCTGACAAAATTTGAAATAGCGGCCCGAGTTCCCAGCGACCAGAATATTGGATATAAACCGCTGAAAAACCGGGGTAATTTTCTATGCGGCATTTGCCGCATAGAGCGCTGCATAGAGAATCCGCTCTATGCGTCAATTACATTCGGTCAAAGCAATATTTGCGAAGATCGAATTGTAGAAAAACTAATCACTCGTTTTTGATGGCTCATTCACTTTTGATACAAGCTGATGTACTCGATACATCCATGTTAACAACTGAATCACCATCATTTTTCATCATCAGACTGGTGTCGCTTTTGCTTTGAACCATTGGAATAATTTCACTTTTTACAAAAGATGCCAAATTATTCTCGCTTTTGCCATCAGAGAGAAATAGATTAGCTTTACTGTTGTTATCTTTTGCCTCAAAAACAAATTTGCTAGCAGTGCTTGGAGACATGAGGAGATTTGAAGAGCTAGCCTCGTCATCGCATTCTTCTCTATCAGATGCAATAGCAGAGCTAGACCTTCTAATTCTCAAATCCGGAGCACTGGATTGCATGCTCGACCGGGTTTGGGGACTTAAGCGCCTCTGTGCGTTATATTCATGATAAAGGAGAGTTGAGTGCGATGAACTTGCAGTTAATCTCGGAGAAAAAGTAGTGTTTGTGATAGCACCAGACTTGGATGGTGGTTTAGCGTGACACTGAGAGAAATACAGTGGAGCATGAAAGCGCGGAGTATGGACCTGGTATATGTAGTCGCTGTCTGTTTTCAAAGAGGAGAAACTTTGCTGATGTGGTAAGGAAACTGTGTCATCTTCCATCGCATCATCCACTTGAGCTTTATAAGAAAAGTTCAATCCTGGTTGTGATACCCTGAAAGGTCATTATTTTGATTCAATATCTAATTGTCTAACAACAATTTTATGTATGGTGTGGAACTGAAGAATTAAATAGTGTATTCACCCCAAGAAATCCGAAAGGAACGTGTAGTATACTAGGGGCGTGAACAAAGTCAAGTACAATGCGGCCGTTAAATCAATAACGCATAGTCCCACGGGGTTCTGAGTATAGTTGAGCAAGCCAGCTCCAATAGATTGAGTGAGATCCAGAGTTGCCAGAAGCCCAGCATACACGTAGAAACCCTTGCGGTCTGAAATTCAAGGTTGGACATGAAATTTTGTAAGAAATTAACTATGTGGGTTTAGTACAATTAATTTTGTGAGGTGGGCCAAATCGAGGATTTAAAATAAGACCATGAATTGAGCTGATGAAAAAAAGGAGTAACTATGAGATCTTTCATCATACTATCTTACTTGGTAGAGTCAGCCTTTCCCGAAGTCGTGTGTAGGGTAGAATCAGTATGAGAAGATATATCTAGAAAAATTCCGAATGGTAAGTAATATCACTGTGAGTAATTTGAGTAAAAGAGTAGTTTTAACCGATTTACCGTTGTAAATACGATACTGCTGCAAAACCAAAACATCATTCCTCCATGACCAAAGACATAAAAATCCCTGCTTGGTATATGGAATGTATCATCTGGCAAAACTAACTCCAAAGTTCCTTGACTAATTGTAAAAACTAATGCTATAAATGACGTAGCGAGGAGAACTCTTCTTATGCTTGATCGACTATCCAGGTTACCTGTAAAAAGATCAGATAAAAGTATCTGTCAAAGCTCAGGTTCAAGATCTGCAGTGGCAGAAAGAATTACACACAAATCATGAGTTTCTCATAAATGGATTTGAGCCAAAGTTTATCAACAAGATTTGTCAAAAATGATTTACTGTTGAGGAATAATTATTATTAGGGATTAGAAATTCTCACCAAATGCCAGACAAAAAATGACGACGCTCATCTCTGTGGCCAAGAGAAAGAATCTCACAGTAACCCATAACACTTTATCCACTTTGCCTCCAACATCTGCAGCTGCATTAACGGTCATTGATACCCCACAACGAATAACTGATATCACAATACTACAAATAACAAGGCCATAGAAAGCTAAATATATAGGACTACTTGTTGCTCGCAACTTGAGTCTTGCGCGATTGAATCTGACTGCAATGAAGAGAAAAAACAAGAGATTTGGAACTAAAATAATGACATCCCATATTCGAATCCTGAAATCACAATAAACAATGTATTTGTGCATCATATACGTATGTCAAGAAATTGCAAATTTCAAAGAACTCACCTTGATTCCTTAATTTCCTTGTACAAAATGAGTTTACAAAAGTGATCCTCATCTTGGAATGAGGAACTTATGTTAGGATCTATTGTTGTGAGATCTTGAGTATACCTCCACCCTTCAGAAACTCCAAGATCGCCCTCACCATACATCTTGGAATCAAGCAACTGATTCAGTTTGTACTTTCACCTCATGATAACAGAGATTTTTGATGCCTAGAGGAGAAGGAGAGCTTTCAATTTAATACAGTACAGATTTGTTAGAATTTACTGGGGTTCTTTCTCTCATAAATACATCCCAATAAAGATCAAGTTGTAGATAATTCAGGCCAAGAACATGATCCCTAGTCTCTTATGAATTGACTGACAAAATTGGCTCCCACACACTGGAGTACCATATAGCACTGATTTCAAGTATCAAGTCAAAGATAATTAGTACAGAATCTCCCGAGTCCTGATTGATGACTCATGGTCAGAATAGATAGTGCATCATGGCACTGCACATAGATTGATAATTCTGTACAGGAAGCAGTTTTTGATGAGCTAAGCAAAATTTACTGTGCCAAAACTTTCCATCTGCTCTCAGTATGAGGCGAAAACCATGCACAGAATCTACCGAATTGCTATTTTTATAGGTTAGTGTTTTACAAACAACATTATCCATCAGGTTCGCGAAGGAGGGATGCGAATCCAACAACTGATATGGTCATATTGAGCACTGAGTTGGAGAAACCTTACTTTCGCCATCAAGTAGAGTAGGATCGAAGCTATCGAAAGATTGTTGATGAAAACAGGGGAACAAAGACACGTTCAGGTCTAGGAGTCTAGGTATTGTCTTTACATTTACCTAGCAGATGCGCAACCGCAGCGCAGAGGAACAATGAAATAAACCATGATGAAAACAACACTGAAGCTCGAAGCCATGGCCATCACTACTTATCACAAAAAGTCAACCATCATATCGCAAATCGATGAGCCCGAGGCGAAACTGCCACTCAGTCATCTGCACTGCGATCGTCAACGCAAAATGACAGATCGTCTAAATCGAGCATCAAAACAGAAAGTACACACTCTAAACATGAGATGTGAAAGCGATGAGACTTAAGCGTCGAATCGTATATAACGTAACACTTGCTCACCTTCTGCTTCCAAGACGTCAGAGTCGGAGTCGCAGTTTGATCAAGCAGATGATCGACCGTCGCGTTTGCCGTTGTCTATACCACGACTGCCCCAGTAGAAGATGCTCCAAACCGTGTATTTCACGGCGATGACGAGCAGCCAGACACGAGCACCCCGGGGCATTGCATCGTTCACTACGATTCACTTCTCTTGAGAATCGTAATCCTCGCTTCACATTTGACAGATCGCCTACCTCTCGCGTCCCGTCGCCGTCTGCTGCGCGCGACAATGATGGGAGGGGTATCTGATCCGTCGCTCATTGGCTCTCAGAGAGGAGGGACGCGATGGAAATAATTATGCGTTCAAAATCCATGATCGATACAAAAAGTTAGCACCACATATTTTGTTGAATATTTATTAAGATTCACTTGGAAAAATTGTGTAACATTTCCTTATAAGAGTAATCGAGATAATATTTTTGTATCAAAAATACTAGATTATGTATACCTAATGGAAGTCAGTTGGCAATGATAATGTCACAGAGATCTCAAGTATTTTAAAATCTATAAGAACCTATCATAACATGCTACTCTAAGATTGGCACTCATGGTAATTAAATACTATAAGCCATCCGATTAAATCAAGTTGTAGAATTCAGTACAACTTCTTCAAACTAGCTAGTAATATCAAGCTCTGTCTTACCATTCATTGCTAGACAGAGCAGAACGAACATTAAAAAATGGACTTTGTTGATCCACTCTAGTTACATTATCCGAATCAAGTATAATGAAAAAAAGGACGGACGGTTCTGGAAAAAAGTTCGTCTGAACGCTCATTAGATTGCTAAGGAGAAGTTAAAATGAGGCTATCGTGTAAAAAGCCTTGGAAGACTGAAAATCAATCGAGGAGTTGATTCCTCTCGTTAAGAAACAACGAAACCATAGAACAGTCGGTGTGAAAATCAAACACAGTAGACAAGTGCTCAATATTATTGCGGCACTCGCCATTGTCGGTCGGAAGATAAGTCAGTCAGTGCCCGGGTTTGGCGTTGCTCGGAGTGAAAACTTCATAATCGACGACGGAGAAATAATAGTCGCCCATAAGGATTGAATTTGACGCATTTTCGCCGTCATAACTGTGAGGTAGATTACTGTAGCTATCCATGTTGGTATTGCAGTTGCTCGAAATGAGCAGATCCGCGCCGGCTCCAAAGATCGGACCGATGTCTGGGTGATAACAGATTGCAAATGGCTTCTTCACCACATCGTACCTCGTCGGTGGCATATCTTGGTTATTGATGAGCGTGAACAAGAACGCCTTGTCTGACGGGACGTAGTGATGACCTTTGGCATTCGTTTTACCCCACGGAATGTCGCTGAAACCACCACAAATTTCGCCACGGGTACCTGCAATATTCACAAACACTGTGAAGATCCGCTTCTAAAAGACTTTCGTATCTCTACCTCTAATTCTTCTTCGGCATATTTCACGGGGAGAACTAATGTCCCACCCGTTAAAAATATCGAAAATACTTTCCGCGTCCTGGAGCAAGAAAACTATAATAAGCACCCAGCTTGCTTAGGCGATTTTTTAACAAAAGGCTCGTAGCCTGAGTAAAATGAAGGTTGTCATCGCACGTTACGGTACGTGTTTTGCTTGCACAAATAATCTGATTTTATTTGGTGTACGATATGTGTGCCTTTCGCTGCAATCGTTAATTTATTTTGAAAATGATCAATAATTTTTTAAGAGTTGATACTGAAGCAATTGGAGAAAGAAAATTATGGTTTGAACATGTCACTCGTTTGCAAATTTTGAATGCAAGCTGAGCTGTGCAGGATCTTCATTTAAAAAATTTTTTGTTAGGATTAAAACTTTTGAACGAAGGAAAATTTTCTTTGAGATGAAATTCGGAAGATTTCGCAGAAATGCAAACCACTCTTTGGCAGCCTAAAATTCAAAACCTACTCCCAAAATTGAATTATAGTTAGACGAGTAAAGTCGCCTTCATTTTCGAATTAGTTTCGCTCCAAGTACACTCACGAAATATTTGTGAAAGTTGTGTAAAATTCTCAAATTAATGTGACATCCGCAACATGACCATTCTGCAAATATTTCAAAAATCTGTCAGTGGATGGGAATCACTTGGGGCGAATGTTGAACGTCACTAAATGAATCGAAAAGACGGGCCCCCTTGAATACCTAGTTTCTAAATTAAGATTCCAGAAATTCGATTTTAATCTGCTAAACAAAAAATCGGTGACAACGGAATTAATCTTCTTCGAAGCCCCAATAATATTGAAATTGGCGCAAATCTTATTGCAACGGCGTCTTATCTTATTCATATCTTATTGCAATCTCATTGCAATCTTATTGCCCTGAAGAGGCCTGTGTATTTTCGACAGGCGAAACATGGGCAGCAATAAAAACCACCCGCTCGATAATTCACAAGCTTTTCCATCACCCTTTCGAGACCTTATTGCAACGGTTTCTTTTATAAAAATCATTCAGGCATTATGATCGAAAAAATTGCTTACCCAGGGCAATCACGTACGTGGGGGCAATTCCGTCGCAATGTCGATGAAAAGCGGAGGCGGCATAGCCGTGGCTCGAGGCACGGTAGATAAGACGCCAAGACTGCTTGGGAATACCGTACCACTGATTGAGGAGGCGTTGAAAGCTCATCTTATCCTTGGACAGGATCTGTGAGCCGGGAAACAAAAAGGGACCGACTCGTGGTTGCAATCGCTTGTCAGAAGACAAATCTACGTTTTTGCTCGATAATGCTGCATATCTGTAATAAGTTATTTGCTCTATTTATAGACTATAATTTTTTGGTTGAAACAAAATTGTTTCTCTTAGAAGTATGACTGTTCATTTTCAACAAGTTGTTTGATTTATACGTTTCAGAGAGAAGCTCAATTAACAGATCTACTACAAAAAATACAGATCGATTTATTTCTATTAGAATTGTTTTTTTAGGATTTCTAAGAGATTAGATTGGTTTCTCTTTAAATTAATTTCTATGAGATACAATCAAGAATAATATTTTCCTGGGCATTTGATTCAAGTTGAAAATATATGCTTACCTATATCTTTCTAAAGATAATTCTATTGGCACCGCTCCTGTCGGTTCAACTTCTTCTGCAAAAACTTGACTGTCAATTAGTAGGAGCCGGACATGGTTTATGACACCAGACAAGTGTTGACACACTCTGACTCTCTCTTCCTCAGTCCAGTGTTGTGTTGGTTGGGCGACTCCAGCTTGATACTTGGCCCAATTTAGTACAGCTCGCCACACATCTTCTTCCTCCAAACCAAGATAGTCAGAGGATATGAGTTTTATTATAGCATCCTTGGGTAAATTACAGAAGGCATTTGTCTTGACAGTATCAATCGCATTTTCTCCTATGTATGCATAGCAGCTTTCAATGAATGAAGAGCAAGCTGCTTTTCCACCCAACACTCTCTCTTGTGCATCAAGTGCAGCACATAGAAGTGTACAAGCATTACCAGGAGTTAAAGTCAGAGAAACATGTTCTTCACAACTGCGCCAAAGTTCTTCAACACCTAACTCTTGAGCAAGACCAAGCATTTCAAATATCCCACTATCTTGCAGCATTATCTTACCAGTATAAATATAATGAATAAACTTTCGGAAAGTTTCAGGATGAGCATGTGGCATTCTTATGGGAGTTGGACTACTTGCTGTCCCAATTCGCTTTCCAGATGTGAAATTTTTGCATCTAGTTTGCATAATGATTCTATGAGCATATATAGGAGTTTCTTCCCTACCCAAAAGAAAAACTATGTCAGCACTCTCCTTATCTTCCGATAATCTTGCTAAGTCATCTAACAGTCTTTGTATTCCAGACAAATTAGTCTCATTGGGCATCACTGTATTTGCAGATGTGCCCAAGGCTACTGCTCTGGTACCCATCTTTTCTCTGGTCAAGAAATAAAGAGTGTTACAGAATAAGTAAGACAGTAGTTTGGTTTACAGAAGCATAACAGCCAAACAAGATAATTTTGAAAGAGAAATATGGAAATGAGACACTGCACGGTTTGTTGATACAATCGACACTGATTGAGTTATCATGAGTCTAATAATAAAGCAACCCATTTCAATATCTTACTATTGGGAAGTATTGGAGGAATCTGGAAACACACTTTCACATTGGATTATTTGGTTTTGGAAGTCTTGTGGTGGATACAAGCTACTGGAGAACATTTAGTATATCACGAGATCTGATGTCAAATCATTTGAAATTCATATATGTGAGATTCGCTGTGTCATTACTGACTCACAATATTAATATAGTAAAAAAAAAAGACGCTAGTCCACCAATTTTCTGAGATATTTCCAGTTTACATGCTTCTACACGCACTACCTACTTATGTCAACATAACAGTGAAACAGGTTATAAAGGCTCAAGTCGCTCCTTTTGTGTTCATTATCGGTATGGAATCACAATTTCACAAGACTTGAATACACGTCCCGATTTGCACCAATAATTTGTTATGTAAAACTTCATTCACTGAATTCGTTTTCTAAATTTCAAACGTATTTTCAAAATTTCTCATTCTTGCCGACCTCTCGATGGGTTCATATTACAAATTACAATACATGCACGCCCGCACACACGCATACACATCCACTAACTGTCAACCTGAGATTCTGTAATAAAAGTTAGCACCCAGGTAAAAGATAACTCCAATTTCAGCCGTTATATCGTTTGCTCAAGTCCAAATATGCCGAAAGTTACC
>JAPYYZ010004657.1:0-11915 GCA_030522705.1 Eretmocerus eremicus
ATTTAAGTCTTCCTTTCTATTGAGAGTATGCGGATGATAATAGATATTCAACATTTCTGAGAAATATCTCTGCTTGAATCTATTTTCCGTATCAATGATGTGAACATTATCGAAATTGATGCGATGATTGGAATCTCGAGCATGTAGAGCAAGGGCAGATTTTTCCGACATATTTTTTACGTCTCTCTTGTGTTCATCCGTTCTTCTCTTGAGTTTCCTTCTGCTTGTCCCGATATATGAATAGTCACAATCTGCACATCTGCAAGAATTAATTCTTGCAGTGTCACTGCTGCACATCAACTTTTAAGGGAGCAGAAAACCTCAAATATGATAATTTCCAGAGAAATCGTCGTTTATTTACTTTCAAACGCGTCTATCTGCCCCCTTCCCCTCGCCCCAATTGAAGTGCGTACTTCAAACTAATCTTCATTCTAAGCTGTATTAGTCTACTTTTCAGGCAACTCGTGTGGAACTCTTGGATACAAGTCCGAAACCTTTACTGAAAAAGTCTTAGGCCGCCTTCAAATGGAATTTGATATTTATTCTTTGTGCATAGAATTCTTAACTCGATTGTCCCTAGCAACGAACATCAAAAGCCCCTAACAACATTCGCCGCATTTTGAGTGTAACGGGTACCAGAAATTAGTTTGTAGATTAGTGACAGCTTTTTGTCTAACGAGAAAAGGCCATGGCCTCCGATTCACCGACCTGCCTAAAATTGCGGGAACAGTCTCTTTTCCGTTCCAAAAGATGATATCCAAACCCTTAAAGTCTTGAGGCTCAATTGTTTTCGAGGTGGGCCCTAGAATGTTATACTCCCATATCGGCCTATATTAAAAAGTGATTTATATCATATGTTGATGTCAAGAGTTGTGGCTCGAAATTGCTTGAGCGTTAAACTCTACCGCTCTGGATTTCATTTTTTGGCATCTAAAGGAGACTATTTCCAGTTTTTCAGCCAAATCCGTGGCGTGGAGGCTGTAATCTCTCCTGGTAAATCTTCAATCAATAATTTTGAATGTGGCATACCACAAATTTGAATGTAGGATTGACATCTTGGAATAAACATTGAAACTGTGGTGGATTCACATATTGAGACTTGTTCATTCGCGTATTAGTTTTGCACTTATTTATTCTAAGGCCGTGAAAAAAGAGATTGTCTAGTTATATTTTGAAGGTAAAACTTGATTCCCATCTATATATTCTGAGCGTAACTATCCCAGTGCTTATTCGATACTTTCTCTGCCAAGAGCTTCTAGGAGGAGTACAAATTTGTGTGATTTTGGCACGAGGATGCAATTGTAGGCCCAGTGAAGCGAGGGCCACGTGTCCCTTCGGTCACAATTACATGCGCAAATAAGAGTGAAAAACATCCCATTTTTCCACTCCAAGGCACAAAAACGCTAATTTTGCTTTTGGCTGAAAAATCATATGCGCGCTTCATTTACGCAGGCGAATTCGTCCCAAGAAAACACGCTGCGCTCCTTTTACTGGGCCTCCAATTTTGTCCTCGTGCTCAAATGCCCTAGAACACGCGCTCAGGTGCAAAAATACTTTTCTATTTGCAAATATAATTGAATAGGAACCAGTCATAAAAACAATACATAATTTTGGATCGTACCATTATTTCTCAAGAAATAATGGTACGTACGTTCATCAGGCTATTGGGGTTCGAAGTCTGGTGTAGTGGGGGAGCCCCGATCCAACATGGCAGGCGACTGCCATGTATACATTGCATCATACGGAGCGAGTCAGGATATTTGAAATTATGCAAAAAGTAAGATCTTCCGAGTATCTCGAAGCGTGAAAACCGTGAGTTTGTAGAACGATTCGCGAGGGCGTACAGAGATTGGGTGAACAAGAGCTCAAGATTTCGTAATAACTGCTCTCACAAGTGCCGCTCGTGGGCCGAATCGTATGCTGTCGCGGACGTCATCTTCTGCTAGTGCGTGTTCACATTCTTTCGGGCGGCTTGTCGGACATACATCAACCAATAACAAAGTGAAGGGGCTTATATCGCGCACTAGGACGATCACAATAACTAATTCTTCCCTCCTCGACCGCGGGTTTTAGCTCATTTGTCTACTAATAAACAAGAACGCCGAGTACAGGTTACCGCGAGGCCGTGGCTTTCTCGAGCTGATATGGCGAGAAGAGGCATTCTTGCACTCGATGAAACTCAATCACCCACTTTGTCACTATTCCGAAAACGATTTCACAGTGCTCGCGATACGATTTTCGGCGTGGTATTTGGGAAATAAACAGGGAAAGAGACCACCCACTCTCGGCTGCTCGGAGCTGTGGAAAAGTCGCCGGCCATATTGGATTTGGTCACGTGACACCCCGACCTCGAACCCCAATACCAAGAGAAGCAACGCACAGATTCTTTAGGTTGAATCCGAAATTTGTTCGTATCACATGTTTTTGGAATCCACGTTTTACCAGTCATAAACGGTAACTTGGCTTTGGATTGATGTATCATCATGAACCTGGAAATATGCATTTCTGGATATGCAATGGACATATGTATACCGAGCTTGATATAGATCGGCAGATTAGTTTCCACGAGATGAGGCGCAAAAAATCTTGCGGTTAAAGTTAGAAGACGTCGCCCCAAAAACGAACTGCAAGAAATTTCATGCTGACTTTGCACTCACGTTGACTGGTTATGAACTCACCAGAGTCCTAATTTGTGCAACCAGACAAGCTCTTTTTTCTTGCCTGGTTTTCCTTTGAGATTGTGTTGTCAGTGATATCAAAGTGATAATCGTATTGAAGCTCTAAGAGTGGTCCATGCATAGTAAAATAATGACCATGAACATATCACAAGATCATCGTTTATAAAAATGTATCTTCAAAAGATTTTCTTGTAATCGAGTTCAATATACATTAAATTGCCGATTGACATGCTTGAGTGCTTTCCACAAAAATATATAATGTCTAGAAAGTCTTACCCCCTAGAGATCGTTGTGATGGAACCATAGATTGGAAATAGATGGATTAGTATAGGTTATTTTATACATAAAATGATGTAAGATTAATCATTCATCGAAAACGTAGCCACATATCTTTCATATTCATATCCTCGCACTTTGAGAAGAATTCAAATATGTTTGTCTCGAGTTTGTTTATTCATCCCTCGGCTTATCCGCAAGATTTGAAGTTTGGAAATTCATGGAAAATATCCTTTTAAAGTCGTCCATTGACAAAAATGAGCACCAGGTACATGGATCACAGATCTTGACCAACCATTGGAAATCTTCTTGTATTGGTAAGAAATGAAGAAATCGCGAAGAGTCTGATCCAATAGGCCCCCTGTCCGGAAATAGAATCAAATACATGAGCATTGCTTATATGGGCCCATGTTAAAAAGTCATGTGTATCGATAATACTAGAATGCTAATGTATTTGGCCTTATCTCCGCACAGCAGGCCCATTGGATCAAACCCTGCGGATTTCTGTAGAACAAGTTCCCAAAGGTTGGTCATGTTCTGGGATCCGCAAACCTCGGGTTCTCGTTGTCAGTATGACAGAGAGCGTCGAATGCGTGTGAGAAGGATGGACGCTACTCCTACTTCTAGAAATAACCATATTCTACGAAATGCTTATCAATCTAAACAAAAAAATTTGCGATATTTCCCAAACAAGACGGTCAATATTTATTAAATTTCACAAAATTATTCGACAGTGAAGCTTTTTTTCCTCGACTTTTCCAGATTTTTCAATTCTTGAGTTTTGAGATATTTGACAAAGGAGGTCGAATCCCTATCTCTTCCATGTTACTTTTAAAATTTTGACTGGCGATAGTTCAAAATACAGTTGCGAAGGAAAATTCTGAGAAAATCTGATGTCTCCTGAATCGATAAGCAATAAGAGTGTACCACATGTGAGAGCGTTCTATCTATTGAAATTCAGCCGAATGAACCATCTTATCAAAATACAGGCCCATTTAGTTTTTCAACGAACTTTAAAAAAAATCCCCTTACTGGTCTGATAATTTATTTTTTGGTGAACTAGTAAACAAATCGATACTTGAGAGTGAAAATACTTTATCTGAAAATGAAAAACCCTATCTCATTTTCAAGGAAATAAAAAAATCCTATCTCTTTATTGAGAAAATAAAAAGCCCTATCCCACGCTTGAGATAATAGAAAGCCTTACCTCAGAATCCAGCCCAAAAAGGTCATATATTTCAAGGTTTTGAGAAAATAAAAAGCCCTATCTCACTCGTGAGGAAATAGAAAGTTCTATCTCATTTTTAAGAAAATAGAAAGTTCCATCTCATTTTTGAGAAAATAAAACGCCCTATCTCAAAACTTCCGAGTGAAAAGCCTAATCTCAAAAATTTTGAGTGAAATGGTCTTATCTTGAGAATTTGGTGTGAAAAGTCGTGTCCTAAAATGTTCGAAAAAGAGGGTCATGCGACAGGGAAAAGAGTTTGGAGATGACCAGAAAGCTTTTCTCAACCCCGCGACTCTCAGCCTCAAATATTTTGGAACACGACTGCTCAGACTGAATTCTCGGGGTAGGGCTTTTTTCTCAAAATTTTTGAGATATGAATTTTTATTTTTTCAAAAATGAGAAAAGGCTTTTCATTTTATCAAAATCTGAGGATACGGCTGATTTCTGGGTTGTAGCTTTCTATCTCACAAGCGTGAGATAAGGCTCTTTATTCTCTCAAGAGTGAGATAGGGCTCTTTATTTCTTGAAGAATGAGATAGGGCTTTAAATTTCTTCAGGCATTTTCTCAAGGATTGAGATAGTGCTCTTGTGCTCTCGAGCGTCGAAATATTAATCCTAATATATTTTGTACATTCGTCAACATCAATTTGTCAAATTCTGTGAATGCCAGACGTGAGTTTTGAAACGGGACTCTCCGTTATCAACTTCTCCATACTCAATTGTCAATCAAATACTAAGGTGGGTCAAAAAAGTTTCATCTCGAATATAAAAAAAAATCTTCTAATGATGTAAATCTTGGCGCAGACTATATTAATAGTTAGTGGACAAATGTTGACTCCGGGGGTTCAGTTGTAATCGAAATTTTGCGACTTACCTTAGGTACAAAGTCACCAAAACCAATTGTGCTCATCGATATGAAGACGAAGTAGAAACTCTCAAAGAATGTCCAATCTTCAAAAATATTGAATACCGTAGCTCCAACAAATATGTACACTATGAGAATGGCAATTGCCACAGAAATAGGCAAATTAAACTCGTCGTCGATTTCAAAAGTCGACATGGCTGGCGTTGATGGTGATTCTGGTTGCTGAGATGCGTTGCCGTCAAGACTGAGAACTGTCTGTTGGTGCGGTTGTTGCCGCTGAATTTCTGCTAGCTCATCGGGGCTCATTTGTGATGGACGTCTTGATTTGGCAAAGTCGTATACGAGTTGTACTCCCTTCATCATTTCCTACAATAAATTGATGAGATATTAGATATCATTGTCTCCCTACAATCATTCATGTTCTACGATCTCGCTATATCACATCAATGATCATCATATTTGATTTGATAGAGTCTTCGCGCTACTCTTTTTTTTTTAAATCGAATTTAATCCATTAACGCCCACGAGACAGCGATCAGTAGCTCTTTTTTACTTTTGGTTTTCAGTATGATAAATCATGGGGGGTACATCTAAAAGTAATAGATTTACTGCTTCTGGATGTGCTTTTTCGATTCCCGGGCTTAAATTTCTGATATCTTTCTCCTGGAGAGAGATATGACCACTTGAACATGAAAAAATGCAAAAAAATTGAGAACAATTCTTCTTGGTGATTTTTTTTCGAAACGACACAGTATAACGTAGGTCGTGTTACAGAACTGCGTTTTTTCCCGGACAATACTCCATCTATCTCATACAACATTTCTGTAACTTTCTTGAACTTTTTGATTAATCTGTCGTAAAAATCAAATTTATCCTGATGTGTCAAAAAAACCAACCCCAAACGCAATCCTCCTAAGATAATAATTCACCGGTGTCCTGAAGTTTGCTTGGAAAATCGCATTTCTTGTGGGTTCCAACTTACTTGTACTTGGACAGTTCTCCGCACTTTCCGACAGCTCCCTGTATAATATACTCTCCTTACAAACGCCCAGAGGAATTTTATACCTCTTGTAAAAAGTTTGCCAAAATCAGCGAGAACAATCAGGAACAGAGGAATGCCAATGATTGCATAAACTATAGTTAAGGCTCTACCAGTCGTCGTACTAGGAGATATGTGTCCATAACCTGAAACATACGATGAGCGTAGATTGAAAAATTGAACAATTTCAAAAATTTTCTAAATTGACAAAAAACTTTCTCATTATTTTTCATAAACACATCTGTAAGAGACATAAATTAGCCATCAATATTTTTGCAACGAATTTCATCGATAAGATCGGATCCGATTACGGACATGGTGTTAATAATTAAGTTTCCCTGTGATGATGTTGGGTAGGCAGGGATGATAGTTTCCGAAACAAGGGTGGGGAAGTTGGTTTCCACTTTCCGATGATATTTCCCGGACCCTGCTGAAGGGGAGGGTCGGAATTATCACGCGAGGATGCAGAAGTCATGCCGCTTGAGCTTCGAACACTATTTTTTGATCGTCTGGTCTGGGAGAGATGATGCGGCTCTTGTTGAGAAAAATATCACATCACTTCCGGCGGAAGAGCTCGTCTGGGTCCTTAGGTTATGTCTCCCTCGCTACACTCGCTCGACAACTCGTCCTACGGCCCGGAGTCGCCTTCCGGCTTCAGTGATGTAATCTACTATTTCACCACAAGAGACGCAAAAAGGGGAAAAAGTGCCCGATTTTGAGGTTGGCGTGGTGAAAATGTTGTTTGTATTATTTGGTATCCTTTTCGCTTAATGCCCGAGTTCTAAGGCTTCTTCCGCTTCCCAAAATACATTTGATACAGATCCCCTAATTGAGTTCTGAATCTCATACTCATCGCACTGTAATCCCTCGTATTCCCAAGTGAAGAAACATATCATCATATTATGAGCTTCTGAACTCATGCTTCCGCCCACGCTTTTTTTGGAAGTGTATGGAAAAATGCGACTAGGGGGCCCTCCAGCACATTTCTCAAACTCTATGCTCATATATTTTTCTCACCTATGGTTGATATAACAGTGAGACTGTACACGACCGCGTTCAAAAAAGTCCAATTTCTTATTCCACTGTAGGTCTGCATCCCCGCTTCGTGCGCTTCGTGAAGCTGTTCTTCAAAATCCATGAGTTTTCGTCTAGCCATACTCTTCCAATCATCTTCTTTCATGTTATGACTGTAGGTCCATAGGCTATCGAGAAAATCTCTCTTGACTCGCTTCACACCACATTTATACATAGACTCGAAGGCACCTTCGGTGAAACGAAAAGCTAAGCCACCCAAACCGCACACGATAATTGTGATAACGGTTTCCACTATGCAGAGATTCCGTAGCTCAATGAGAGTTTGAACTTCTTTAGGATTTTGCCGGCAAAATTCTCTGAATTCTCCTGTTATATGCCAAATTGAATAGAGAACTTCCCGAAAGGTCACTTTTTCCGGCGCCAACTGTTGAAGTAGAGAAAGAGTGAAAGAAATGTTGTCAAAAAAATAGCGATGGTTCACTTCTCAATAATAACTTTGATAGAATGTAAACTCGCAGCTAGACACAATGCTGAATTAATGATGTTCTTTTAATTCTTCATGAGCCAGCATCGAGCTTTGTAAAGTTTACTAAGGGTTCTGCCACTTAAAATTGTTTCCTGGTATATGAACAAATCAAAAATTGAATCAAAGAACTTTTCTAAAATATCTACTCAATGATTCTAACATTCCAAATTTCATTGATTAATACGGAGAGGTAATTATCAGGAGTTATCCATTGTAACTGTCACAGAAATATTGTGCGAAGAGAACATTTATCAGCAAGGACGCTCAACAGATTATACTGTTGTTATGTGATTTTTACCAAGAATTTTACTACTTTTGTAGGAAAATCAGTTTGTCAGTTCATTTCATCATCATGACGCGAGACTTACCGCATTATCATCCTCTATCACTTTAGCGATCTTTTTTTCGTCTCCTTTAGGTTTCTCTTCTTCAAGATTCTTCTTCCCTTTACCAAAAAATGGAATCCATGAAAACCAAGATCTTGATGATTCCATCGATTCACTAATCTGTTCCTTTTCCTTCTCAGTATGGATAATGCTCGGCTTGCGTTTTCGCACAGTGGTTTCCCTTTTCTTCCTTGGTATAAATTCCTCTCTTTCTTCCTCTTCATCTTCTTCATACTCATAATCATCACTGGGCTGCCGATGGGCATAAGCTCGCTTAGCCTTTGCAACGTCTCCATAAAGGCTCTCGTTACTCAAGGGTATTATTTGTTTTTTCACTAGCTGAGACGGAGATCTCCGAATCTGACTTCTGTGGTGCATTAATATGTGCTCATCTTCATCAGATTGGTTGGATTGACGGCTTCGGCTGCTCATACGACTCCTACTACCTCTCGGATCTGTATGTCCATCTCTGTGAGGATCCTATGAGGATCAATCATTTTACGATCAAAATTCAGGGGAAAACGAGTTACATTCCAACCATCTTGAATGATGGCGTTGTTCAGTAGTCATTAATCTCGAATAGAAAGTATTAAAGATTTATTATGTAAATATGAGTCGAGGATGACATGCTTACTTATTTTCATTCTACTTTAATCGCATCGAGCTTTTTTCCACGGTCAGATTGTGAACTTTTGAGATTTTGATTTTGCAATGAACGTATACTCTGCAGGTTAATTGAGCACCACTTGAACAAAATATCGTAAATTGAAAACTTCCATGTACCCGAAACCGATCAAAATATTCCAAGCTTTCTTCAAATTGAATTTCATTATTCCAATATTTTGAAAATCATTTTTTGCGTGTCTTTTAATGAGTAATCTATGGGGTGCTTTTCTTCATCTCCAGTCCCTCAATCCCTCCCGAAATCTCTGCAGAATATTTAAAAACTAATACAAATTCCCCGCGTAGATTAATTTTCACTTCGTCATACAAACACGATGGATCTCAGCAACTTGAATGTAACGCTTGAGAAGAAGTGGAACCATCTAAAGTGTAATACTCATAACAAAATTCAGAGCTGGTCAAACCGTTTTCTCTGTGAATACTGCCACTTATTATTGTCACGAACAGTATCATTTTCCCATGAGTATCAATTCAAATGATTCATGATTCAATTTCATTGGAATCATGTTTGCAAAACGAGACAATGATACTTCTACTCTATGATTCGCAACTATCGATTTTGCATTGGTATTAGAGACGTGTATTATTTCCAACAACTGGTCATGAGTTTGCGCACTCAAAAATGTTTCTCAATTATTACCGACATCGATGGGGATAGATGCCGAGTTGATCGAATTTTCGCAGCTTCGGGTGAACCAAGTCTCTTTCTCAGATCTCTTCCTGGCGCTTCTTCAGCGCCATCTGCTCTTCTATCAAGCTCCTGAGGCGTCCTTTCGTGTCTGTAGTAATTTTGTACAATTAGGCGGTGTACCACAACATTTTTGGAAGAATAATCAACAAATGGCAGAAATTGTTATCAATTTATTCTAAAACACTTCGTCACGATAAAAGTAACTTGGATTTGTCCCGAGGATAAGCCAAAAACATCGATCGAAGCTCAAGACGTACGCACCGTGACCATAAAGTTTGTACCATATTGATTCACTTTATCATGATGATTTCATGAGCTTTCCGCATTTACTCATAAATACCTTTTGTCAGGTATAAATTTTATGAACTTGCAGCTTACTCTCTACTAGACTAACTAAGCTTGTTATTACCATATGACTTTCGCAAAATGTTTCATTTAAGACGTGTTGAAACATGAATCCACAGCTCATTCCCACGTGAAATTTATTTTTTGAAAAGTTTTGATCCCTATCAAATATTTTAGGGTGATCAACAAGAAGCTAGCAATTTTTTTTAACTTTGTTAATAAACTCTAGATATCTCCTTCAGAGGGAAATACTCGTACTTGAGACGATTCCCTTCCTCGTTTAAAATCTCTACATGACTAAAAACTGCAATTTCCTCCCGGAACTCAACAATAGAATAGAGAGACCTGTTGATGGAGGGTGACTTGGCCCTTGTATTTGTTGTTGGCGGCTCTTCGGGCTCGAGCTGTCGTGATTTCGAGTGCGCTCTGTCTTCTGCTTCCATTCGCTCCGTATCTTCCACCATACGCTCCATCCGAGCGCGTCTCTCCCCCTCCTCATCCATCACGTCGCTAACCGCTTCGCCTGGCACGTGTCAAATAATTTAAACCTCACTTCTGGCGCTCAATAAATTTTGCACTCACGCCACCGAGCGTTGATCAATGATTAATCCTCGGAAAACACGCTCTTAAATTATGAAGCGTGAGAAAATACTTGAATCTGCCCGAAATGGTTCATCAGGTGATCGATTCGACGAGGTAACAGTCTATTGCTAATTTAGATTCTAAAGTCTTGCCTGTGCTGGCACGCAAATTAAGACCGTAGTATGAGAAGCTAATTCGATTCTATTAGAAGCACTTGAAATATGTATACCGATTATGTGTCACTTACGTATTAGCCGGATTAACTAATGGGTCAAAGCATTGTTAAACTCCGTCAATTTTCATGTGTGTAATCAAAAAATCTGTCCCGTATGGAAACGCAGATTTTAAAAATAAAATTTTTTGTGCTATTGTAAAAAAATTAATTCCTCTTCGTTCAAGACTATTCGACTCTAGAATATTACAAGTTTGCTTTAGCTTTTATAGTTCTAAAAATCGCGTGACTTGATATTCTTGTGATTTTAATTCTGTCCCTATGGGGCACACTCGACCATGTACAACGTAACAAATCTTTCAACAAAATTTCGGTATCGCTGGAAACTCGACATTTCACAGACTTCACAATGTCTGCGGCTGCCCAACTTTGCTAGAATTCTCAAGTGGAATCCCGAGCAGAGTGGAGAAAAAAATTTGCACCCGAAGAATTGCGCGATCGACACTGGTTCTGATTGTACATTGTCGCTCTTTGAAAGCTCGCATCAGATTTGCGCGCACTCGACACACACGGTTTTCGCGTGACACGTTCGATTCACATCACGTTGGAAAAGCCCCTCACACTCTCTCTCACTCTCTGTCAAGAGCAGCGAAAGCGAGTACCACCGACTCTTTCACGAGACACTGGCAGCGAGACGCGAGAAGAAACTTCCGGCTCGCGTGCGGCCAACTCGAGCCTCGACCTCGAACTACGCGCGCAAGCAGCTGCCGAAAGCTCGAAAGCTCGAAAGCGCATAGGGGTACAAAGCTCTAGCTGATGACGAGAGTGCGGCGCGATTACAGTGCTCGTTGTCGCCGTCGTCGTCGTCGACGCCGAGGCCCGCCAGAGTAGGGTCGGGCGTTTTCTCGCGACGTCTGGCCGCGGCGGCCTTCCGTCTCCGATGCACCGCGTAGCTGTCCTCCATCGTCGTCGTATCGCAGCGGCTCGACTCTCTCGGGCGAGATTCCGAGGCCGTCGGTCGTACGTCGGCTCGAGTGACTTTTGCCTGGCTATGCTCCGCGCGACGCCGCCGCCTGACCAAAAATAAACCCGAGCGGCGCTAGCGGCTACCGAAGCTCGTCAGAAAGCTCACTGTTTACTGTAAGCTCGTGTCTCTTCTGTGCTCCGTGCCAACACTCGGTACACGATGCGGCGAGGCGCCGAGAATGCTTTTGGCGGGGAGGGATATTTCTGGTCTTGCGACGAGTTGATATTGAGAATTTGCGGAACTCCGAGACATGTTGCGGTTCATGAAGCATAATGACGCTCTTGACGAGGGACAAGTTTCTTCTCAGGGTGCGACAATTCCGTCCAGCGCAGCCTGTATATTTTCCAAAATGTGGAATCGAATTACATTTTTTTTTTTTTT